>VZSR01003803.1:66668007-66703781 GCA_013398615.1 Brachypodius melanocephalos | reverse complement strand
TCCAAGCAGTTGAACACACTTCCTGGGCCTGCTGCACCTCCAAGGCTTTAAAGTATTTCCCATTACTTCTATCTCCATAGTTACTATCTCTCTACAGGATTGCATGCTTTGGAGCCTGTGGTATGAAAACATAAGAGTAAATGTGGAAGCCCTATGTTGGCAGTGTGTGTTAGCTCTATTGAGTATGGACATCCTCATAATCCATCTGCTTCTGGACCTGAGCCATGCCCTAAAATCACAGTGAAGTTGAGAGTAGGTACCCTGAACTTGGCCAAAGGAAGGCTGGAATTCCTCATCTGTATCTATCTGTATCTGTATCTGTACCTTCTCTGTTTCCAGAATACCTCACACTGAAGAGATGCCCTTAATTAGTGGCAGGAGTTAAACAATAGGATCTAAACCCCTGAGCCCTGAATAATCACCAGGAAAAGAAATTAATTTTGATGGGGATGTACTGTAAGTACTCCTCAGTGCCCAGATTAGAGATTGCTAGGCTCAGAGCCATTCCTTAGGAAGCATCTGTTTCTCACTGACTGCCCAGTCTTCAAGCACCTCTACTGAGCCTTTCTTCTCTCCCAATCAACTAATTAATTTCCACAATGGAAAGCAAATTGAATCAACCTGGGATCTGTCTTGCCTCCTCATCTGGTCACTGCACATGTAACTAACACCCCCTGCTGCCTCTTTCGCTGTTCCCCACAGCCAGGTCCCTTCCCCAGCATCTCCAGCCCATTTGGCCAATTCCCTGCTCTGCATACACTCTGCTCAGGAGATGAAGAGTCCATCAGAAAAGCTGTTGGCTTCCCAAGGAGCAATGTGGAGTGATGAGGGATGCCTCCAAATGGCACTTACCTGCTGTGTCCTTCCAGCCCCTGCAGCTGAGACTGCACATTTGCCTTTCTCATTTGGCTTCCCCTCTACAATAGCCTACAGCAGATGTTTGATATTTCACCCAACACTAACTAGAGATGCATATTGCTTTAATTTCCATTAGTGAATCCCTGACACTTTCAAAGTCTTTTTCTCATGTATTTTACGACTCAGCTGATACTGAACACAATTAAATGATCCATCTCACAGTTGCTGCTCAAAATGGGTACTGAAATGTGGGTTTTCTTTTTCTGAAAAAAATGTAATTAATCTGACTGCAGCCTACACAAGGGTTGCCTTGACTGCCCAGTTTTTTAATACTAAACCTGCAGAAGATAATGGTGGCAGATTTTTAGTCAGAGCCACTCCAGGGTATTTTTCCAGGAACATCCAGAAGTAATTCCATCAATATGGGAAGGACTTAATTTTTAGCAGCTGAGACTTTAAATCTACTGCAATTCAGCAGAATGCAAACAAATAACAGCAGAGGAGTTGCTGCAGCCACGATGGGCTACAGATTTAAAAGGAAGTGGGTTTGAGGAGATGAATTCTCTCTTATTAGGGAAGACAATGTTCCTAAGAAGAAGAGATTGGCTTTGGAATGAGAGTCCCTTTATAAGCATAATGCTGACAGGAAGCATCACCATCCTGCAAAGCAGCACAGGTGCAATAAAGGTGCCTGTTGAGCCTTTCTCCCTTTCCCTGAGGTGATCCTCTGCTCTTACCTCTGTCATGCTGTAAGTCTGACCCAGAAAAGCTCTGGTCCCTGTCTCAGAGGCTGCCTCACCAACTCAGCTCTCAAGTGATCTGTGCTGATGGAGGAGGCAGGGAGGGTGTCCCCAGGGCATGTAAGAACCAGATGGAAAGGTGCACCCAGGTACAGGTGCCTGTGTCTTTCCCCAGTCTAGTTTTCTTGAACCCTTTGATGGCAACAAGCCAATATTCCCACATCCTCCCTTACTTTAGCTCAGTTGAGAGGCTGCTGGAAAGAGGTGGCCAAAGAATGAATAGAGGCAGGGACAAGGGTGGTCCAGAGAAGTTTCTGAGGTGAAACTGTTGTGTGTCAGGAAGGGAACTGGAAGGCACCTTCATGAGGCACAAGAGAACTTTAGATGCAGTTGCACCTTTTCTCTGACTCTTCCTCTGATTCCTATCTCAGTTGGAGCAAGGATGAGGAGAGGAGAAAATGTTCTGTGGCTGGAGAGTGGAAGGCACGGCAAAGACAAAACAAAGAGGGCTTCAAAAGGGTCATTAAGATTGGCTGCTGAGTGCATGGTGGGTTGATATGAATGTTTACACACGTGAGCAAGGATAGGCTGTCTTTTACTTACAACTGGAAATATATGATCTGTTCCAAAGGCAAGGAAAATGGAAAGGAAAATGGTTCTCCCTGCCTCCTCTTCTCTGCCCTCACATTGGAAATTTTGTTTTGTCCTCCTTCGAAGTGTTTAAGTTGCACAGCACACAGGTTTAAGTAAAAAATTGAATTTATCCTGATCAGGCATGCATAAAATTAGTTTTCCTCCATTTAATAATAACAGCAAAAAAGTAAATATGCCAAAACATTAACAGCAATTTCCTTGATACAGTGGGTGGGTTCAATCTCATTAGTGACATCCTTTTCTTATAAAAGCATCAGTTCAATTTGTCCATTATCCCAATATTTGCTTGAATTTCCATCCCAAAGAAATATTATATGTTCAAAAAACTGTTTTCTCACCAAGAGCTGTGTATATGCCCTCTAAAAGGAAAGGATCATAAAAGGCTTTAGAGAAAGTTTCTTGCAATTGAAAGATTAAAAACAATTTCAATTTTGAGTTTCTGAATACTTTTCCTCCAAAAAACTTTCAGCACAGTATCTGCCATGGCTCAGTGTTCCTCCAGGTATTTGCAAGACTCTCCCTCCCTTTGCCCAGCCTTCTAAACACTTTCCCTACACTCACATTTAATGTTAGAGCTCCTTCTGCTTCCAGAAGGTAGAACTTGGCTGAGCTGGGGAAGCAAAACATGAACTTCAAGGTAAGAATTTATTTTGGTATTAAAAGTCATGCAGCATCGTTAGAAGCATTATTTGTAGTCAGAAAAGAATACTCAGGTGTTCTTACAGGGCTTTTCTATACCTAAATCATTAATATAGAGGCAAATCAGCAGCAGACATTCTGTTGGATTTTGCAGTTTCTTTGAGAGGGGGCAAAGGGTAGCTCACTTTCCATTTTTTTCTAAGACTTGCTCAGTTATTAAAAATTCATGTGTGCAGTTGTCCTAATGATTTTGAAGAGGCACACATCTGTCTGACAAACAAAAAGAGGTGAGAGATGCTGTTCATAATTCTTATATAAAATCCTGCCTATCTCAAGGTGTTTTCTGCCTTAGTCTTTTCAATTTGCTTCTATCAGTGTCAGCCATGAGAACTCAGCAGTTAATGTGGCTGATTTTCACACCTTTATAAAAGTCACAATCAAAAGCAGTAGAACCTCTGCCCTGAAGGCAGGGAAGGGGACCAGCACATTGCAAAATAGTTGTACTTTTTCTCTAAAAGGTGAAATCATCAATTATTCTTGTCCCTTTTCACAAGATTTCCTTTGCCCAAGAAGTTTTAATTACTGTAATCTAAACCTCACTTTCCTGTGTCATCCTACCTAATGTGCAGTAGATAAGTTGCCTTCTAAAGGATTTAATGTGAGTGGGCAGGACTCACTCCTTATACAGGCTAAAAATATTTGCTCCCTTAATGCCAGGGTGGGTTCTGTCCATAAGAGGATTAATTAAACCATGTCTGTGAATATACAGATATGGTCACCAACTGCAGAGCACATTTGCACACACCCACAGTGAAATGAATTAATGTCTCCAGAGAACTGTGTCACTTTATCTACCAGCAAACTTTTCCATACAGGCCCTCTTTGGCTGCCTTGGAAGTGGGGGCAAGGGAACTCAGCCCAGTTTTGGGTTCTTTCCAGGAGGACTGAGTCCTGACACAGGAGACAGCAGGGAGTGCTCCAAACCTCTTCTCCTGCCTCCACACAGACCCAGAGCATGCCGAGATGTCTGCCAGGGAATCCCCAAACAGGGAGCCTGCATCTCACTGGCAGGATTAGCCCACACTTCACCCAGGAAAGGGTACCACAGAGGAGTTTACAGACCAATTGCTTCAGAACTGGGGATGCCACCAGGTGTTCTCTGCAGGACAGGGTGTCTTGGTAACCTTAGGGTGTGGTAAGGTGCTAGTAGCAGCAACAGCTTTCTTTTCCAGTGGACATGCAATAAACAGCAGGTTGGTCAGAGCAGAGCAGAGGGCAGCTCCCCTGCTGTATGCCAGCTTGTGATTGTGTTATTTACCTGAATGGGTTTGGAGTTCACAAGTAACATTCTGTGATGGAGAGCCTAGTGCAGATGTGTTAACCCAGCTAAACACCATGCAGCTGCTCACTCACTCCCCACTCCCTGCTGTGGTGTAGAGGAGAATCAGAAGGAGGTAAAACCCATGAATTGAGATAAGAACAGTTTAAAAATGGAAATAAAGTAAAATAACACTAGTGCTATAATTAATAATAGTAGCAGTAATGAAGGAAGAGGAGGACAGGGGGAAGAGAGAGAGTAATAAAACCCAGGAAAGAGAAAGGATGCACAGTATAGTTGCCCACTCCCCAGTGACTGACATCTAAGCAGGTCCCAAAGAGTGATTGGCACCTCCCAGCCCACTCCATCCTGTTTATATTCTAGGCATGACATTATATGGTATTGAATATCCCTTTATCTAGTTCAGGACAACTGTCCTGGGCACACTCCCTCCCAGTTTGTTTTGCACCTGGTTTCTGTCAGTGCATGTGAAACTGAAAAGCTCCTGAACTTAAAGTAAATACTATTTAGCAACAACTAAACCCTCAGTGTGTTATCAATATTATTCTCATACCAAGTCCAAACCACAGCACTATAACAGCGATTAGGAAGAAAAGCAACTCTATCCCAGCTTAAACCAGGACAGAACACACAGAGTTGGCCACCCATTTTCAAAGTGAAGTTCAGGGCTCCTCCCAGCAGGGCAAGCCCAGGTCATCAGGTCCTAACAGGATCAGGGAAAAGCAGACACCAGCTGAACATCTTACCTCCCAGTTACTGCCTACTCAAGGAGACAGGAACAGTGCCAAAAGATCAGGGGCAGGAGAGAGGAAGAAAGAAAGAAAGGGTAAGGTTTGTCTCTACTACACAAATAACAACAGACTTTTACTGAAACACATTTCAAGAAGCAGCTTCCTATCTTTAGCTCTAGGCAGTGCAGGAAGCTCATTCCAAATCTTTCATGTACCTGAAGCATTGCTGGCACTGGGGCACGGCTGTGTCTGTCCTCTCTCTGACAATGCTTACAGCACACGCTGGGCTGGGGAGACATTCTGGCTCTGACATTCCGGCTCTGACATTCTGGCTTCCAAAATTTTGGCATGAGCTCTCTGTCACCATCAGGTCAGAGGTGACACTGGTGCTCAAACAGCATAGAGAGCTTACACTTGTGAAGGATTGAGCTGCCAGTAAGGATGTGTGGGGGCCTCTGAGAACATAATGCTATCAGTCCTTGTCTCATGGCACACTTTTTTAGGGACCTATAAGCAAACTCTCTGCTTGGTGCTGACCATGTGATATCACTACAAGAGCAGATGAGGCAGGCTGAGGGGGACACTGGCAGGGCATAATCTACATGATTCACTCTCATAACTTGTCCTGTCATAGTCCCCCAGGTTCATATACACCTTAGAGGGCCACAAAGCAAGCCAGGCTTAAGCACAGGACTTGGGAGTTTAATGTGGTTTCCCACTGGCTCTTACTGTGCTGCCCTTGACTGTGGCCAAAGTTAGAGCAGTGCAGCTAAGCTGGACCCTGAGCTGGGGCATTAACAGCTGGAGACAGCTGAGCAAACAGATGTGCAAACTGGTTTTGGTTGGGAATTTACTTTCACTTATCAAAAAGCAAAGTAGACAAAAGAGAAGTGAAATTCTTGTAAAACAATTTAGCCATTTGAATTTCAGTTCTGGATCACACCTTAGGACAAATAAAAAGGGTAGGAAATGCTGAAAAATGTTCTTATCCCTTTTGTCAATGCCTGTGCTGTTGTTGTCTGTATGAGTGATGTGTGTGTTTACTGATTGCAGCTACCTGCATGAATCCATCAGGCCACACAGAGCTTTGTTGTATAAAATGGCAGGACAATGTCAGAGTGTTTCAACATAGAATGTGGAAAAAAGAGGCCTGTAATCTCAGCAAAAAACAGATGAGAGTAAAACACTATCCAGACCATATCACAAAATGTTCAAATTTTAGTTTTATGAAGTAGGTAGTTCTATTTTCCCTGGTCACATAAAAAAGGGATCATAGAAGTGTTAGTCATAAAAATGCTATATAAAGACATAATGTTATCTTTCCTTTCCCATTCACAGCTGACTCGCCCATAGACCAATTTAGTCCCTTTTAAATGGTGCCTGTCCGTGTCCTTGTGTAATTTCTTGTCTCCTAGAGTTTCTAAAACTGGGATTTACTGATTTCTAGAAATATATTTCCTGAAGTGTGAGCATGTATGTGTAATACTTTGAATATAAAAATTTTGCGTTGGAAATACTTGGAGTAAAACCAGATTCAGAGATCTCTGTTTCTTGGTTTTGTGCTTCAGTCTGCTAGTTGCTCTTGGATCACAGAACAGCACCCTGTCCCTAGGAAAGTTTTCTGAGTTAGACAAATCAGGCTTTTCAAATGGAAACATAAGATTGTGCTAAAAAAAAAAAAACAAACAAAAAAAACAAAAACAAAAAAACCCCAAAAAACCCACAAAAACAACAACAACCCGAGAGAGAGAGAGAAAATCAAAACAGTAAGATCAAAATCCAAATCTATATTTACCACAAGACAGGTCTGGTGCTCAGCCCCATGACTGGGTCTGCAGCATCACTTGGACCTCTGTGCACTGCTGGGGGTAAAGAATAGTTGATATCATCACCTTCATTTTGCTCCTTCAAGAGCCATAAATGCTGGGCAGTCTCCAGGTCGGTGAAGCTTAACTGAGACAAATGTGAAAGGCACACTTCACATTCTGTGAAAGACACAGAAGGAGCCAATCTCAAGAAGCATGTGCTCCAGTATCCTCCTGTACTGATGGGCCTCACCCTGAGAGTGCTCCTGGAGCTGCTTCCTACACACATCTCCTGAGCCTGCCAGCACATCGAGGAAACACCCTGAAAGGAACCCCTCTCCAAAGCAGTCCCAGTTCTGTACCTGGTAACAGCTGGGAGCCCTGCAGAACCAGCCTTTCTCAGTATCCTGGCAACTCTGGATGGAGTGTGCTTATGTGGAAAGGAGGAGAGATAGGAGAGGGAACGATGTGGGGCTGTACAAAAACACTTGTATAAATATGTTCACTTCAGGTTCATATTTACAAGTGACATGTACAGTGCAACAACAGATAGCTTTGTACTTTTATCTTTTTTTTTTCCATTGCAGCTTTGGTTTTCTATGAAACCACCAATTTGCAGATTTTCACCCAAGTTCCCAGAATCAGAAATGACAGTTGAAAGCAAAAAGCATGCAGGATAATTACTTTCCTTCAGTCCTATTCTAACACTGAAGTCCCAGTTGCAGTGCTCTTATCTACTATTATTGCTGGGCATTGGTAGCAATGGTGAAATAGTTAAAGGCTTTTTGTGATGAAGCAGTAAGCAGAATTGTTGAACATGCACAATAGCCTTGATAAAATTCTCAGAGGAGAGGAATGCTTTCTGCAGTTGGCAAAGTATGTGCTTGTTTGTTAGATAAAATGTAATTTCACTTCTGGTTTAATATCTTCACAGAATTCTTGCATTTCATTCCATTTTTGAGAGTCTGAATTACAAAACATTCTGCCTTCATCACCAAATTCATGTATAAACAATGACACCTGAAAATTTAAATATTTGCACATGAAAAGTAAGGTGTAATGTGACCACTGCTAGTTTCAGGACCAAACACTTTCACTGGAGATTATCTAGCAGAATAAAATAAAAGCAAGTCTTTTAACAAGAACAGCATATTGGGAACTAACTGTGGTTTCACAGATCTGTTTTCCTTAATCAGCAAAATTTCCTGCTGTTTTGGGATCCTAGATTTAGAAGTGACCAAGAGACAACACAGGGAGACGGTAAATTACAAAAATGGTTATGTCAACAGTGTTGAAATATTAACAGCGGATTCTGTTTAATGGAACAGCACTGGAAATAGCAAGAGCACAACAACAACAGCATACATATGTCAGCTTTCAAATTTGGAGCAAATCAACAACTATTCAATAAAGAAGGACTACCACATGTTTCCTGGGGTGTGGCTTAGCTCTTTGTTCTCCTGGGTTACCTGTGAACCTCTAAATTTTGCATTTAAAGAAGATACTTATCTGCTGAATGTTGTTTTAATTAAAGAAACATCTTCCATTAAAAATAAATATACTCAAATAAGTTCTCCAGTTGGTAAATTAGTCAGAGGTTTTGTGTTATTTTAAAGGAACTGAAGATTTAGCCTCCACTCTGAAAAGCAGATCTCGGTTTTATGGTGTGTTCTTGCTCCATGCATATGAAAAATCCACAGATCCACACAAAATAGTGCAGAATTTAACCAGCAAATCTCAGCTTTTCATTTTCTGTCAGGTTGTAGAATCTCCCTGTGCAGCCTGTTGGCACACTAGAGCAAAGGAGTCAATTAAATACTTTATATCAGATTCTGAGACACATTTGCTCACATACTGACCATGCAGTTACACAAAAAATAGCAAAATAAAATGTGACCCCAGTGAGCAGGAAGCTCTAAGGTTTTATATTGGACACAAGCATGGATCACAGAGGGAAAGATGCTTTCTAAGTCAGAGACTTGCATTTGTCTCTCCCTCCTTCGAACGTGCAGAATCACTGTGACATCCACAAAAGCCTGAAAATCCACTGTGTGAATAAATGCAACACAGAGCTCTCACAGAACATCCTATAAGGGCTCAATGCATGGCAGATCTATGCAAAAATGTAAAAATGACACTGACACATAACTCTAAACGATCTAAGAAAACCAATATTGCCTCTGGCCGGTATGAAATGTGACCATTTTATAAGAGGGAGGATTTGCTAAGTTTAGTTGATGACAATCCCTTCTTGAAATGCTTAAATCATTTTTATCCAAAAATACATGCATTGAAGAAACCACTAATATCAGCCTCTGATTTCATCCTAGAATGCCAGTTTATGCTGAGAATTGATTTTTTAGTCCACTGTGAACTCACATGTTTGAATTATTTTTACTTTGTATGCATTCAATTTTCTTTTCTAATTTACAGCTCCAAGAGTCAAACTGAGCCTTTGTGATAGCGCAGTTGCAGTTCTTTGCCTAGAAAACTGGAACTGGAGACTGAATTATGCCCTGTGGGCAGCCTCACTGTCTCTGTGCAGGGTCTTACAGTCACCTCCTGTAACCTATTTGTCTTTAAGATTAACAAATGTGTAACAGACTAAAATGAAACAAGAGTTTGGATACCATCTCATCTAGAATTAATTTCTTCTAATCCCTGTTGGCATGGCATGTGAATAAGAGTGAGAAGGAAAAAAACTAATTTCTTTTCCTAAATACAACAGGTTTGAGATTAATCACACACAAACAGTAGATGCAGGTAAGACTCTTGTATAGCTACTTGTCAAAAAAAAAAAAATATAAATTTTTGAGTATTTCTGTATTATGATGTGCTTTCTAGTACTTTTCAAATGCAAATGCAAATAAATACAATTTCTTTCCATTATGGGCTATTTTACTCTTTCCTCAATCTGTGATTACAAACCACAGCTGAAAAATAGCCTTCTATTCATAATTACATAGAGCTACATATGAATATTTTCAGTACCTGTTTACAATGACAGAATCATAAATGTTTTAAGGCTGGAAAAGACCTTTAAGGCCATCAAGCCCAATTTTCAGTGCAGCAGCACCACCACACTCACTATTGAAATATGTTCTCAAGTGCCACATCCACAGGTTTTTTAAACACTTTCAGGGTTGATGACTCAACATCTTCCTGGACAGTCTGTTCCAAAGTTTTCAACCCTTTCTGTGAAAGGGATCTTTCCTAATATCTAATCTAAACCTCCCTTGGTGCACTTGTGGTGATTTCCCCTTGTCCTGTCACTTGTCACCTGGGACAGGAGGCTGACCCAGCTGGCTGCAGCCTCCTTTCAGGCAGCTGTAGAGAGCAATAAGGTCCCACCTCAGCCTCCTTTTCTCCAGGATAAACACCCTCAGCTCCCTCAGCTGCTCCACATCAGACCTGTGCTCCAGACCCTTCCCCAGCTCCTTCTCTGGACATGCTGCAGCACCTCAAAGGGGCCCAAAACTGAACACAAGATTTGATGTGTGGCCTCAACATCACGAGTGATGTACATCACTAGTTGATTTTAAGCTATTAAAGGTCTTGTTCTATATTTCTTCCCCTCTTCACCCTGCCCCATCTGTTAAACAGGTTTTTCTTTTTCCTTTCTATCTTGCATGGATGAACAAGTGACTTTTTATATAAGTACAGTTCCTCTAATCCAACAAGAATTCTACATTTTGAATCTTTTACCATTTTAAACATTGTTTTATTCACTTTAATTGGTATTAGAAATTATTGCCTATCCACTTTGCTCATGATAAGCTTTTTCTCTCTCAGACTAATGCTGTCACTGGAACTTTCCTGTCTTATAATTAAAGAAACTCATACAGTTCCATACAAATCCACATTGTTCCCATTTGATGATACAAAGACTCCTTAAAAATTCTGACTTCACCTCCCCCATACACCCAAACCACCCATCACTTGTTTGTCTGGCTGGGACCTGGGAGGCTCTCGGGCAATCACTCTTTTCCCAGATGCCCTAGACTCTACTGCTATTTAAGCGGCTAAAATGAATATAAATTACCATTTTTACAACCCTGTCTGACACTCCTTCTAAGTTACCACTCATTTTAATCAAACTTTTCCATTTTTATTTCAAGAGGTACAGAAAGGACTGGCAATGGAGCATCAGCTCTGGAAAGCTGGGGGGAAAAGATGAATATGACTACCGAGACTATAAACAGAACAGAGGAGGAGGAGAAGGAAGAAGAAGAAAGCTATATCAAGAGTTTCCACGGTAGCATAGTTGTTGGTTGCTATATTTTGAAAGATTATATTGGCACAGTGAGAAAGATACAAGATTGAAGGCTGACAAAGACATTGAATGACTGAGAGACAAAAGCAGCTCCACTTGTAGTTTACAAATAACAAAAAAGTGGAAAAGGTCCCTTGGTTTCACCATAGGTTTTCCTGAATGAGAAGACACTGGGTCTGGACAGCATTTGTAGACCAAGCAAGAATTACATGGCAAGAAACACTGGCTGGAGGGTAAAGCCAGAGAATCCTGCCTTTAAAATCATTTCCCTTTAAGAGTGTGCCTGGGTAGTTATTGAAATAAAATTCCAAACTCCATTTTCAAAAGAAGACTGCACGCTTTCAAGACAAGCTTAAGCCAAATACAGAGTATCCATAGAACACAACTGTAGCAGAAATTGGGTGCAAAAAATAGTGTTATCCTGGAAAGATATTTGGAAAATTATTTCTACAAGTCACTAAGCCACATCAGAATTCAAACAGGCCAAACTATGCCCCAGTGACTCGAAACATCATATGCTGGCTACAATGAGCATGACTGGAGCTCAGCATGAGGCAGTTTGATTTTATTCTCTTCTTCTCAGTATTTGTGTTTCTGAGCTTGATCTTGTGTAGTAAGGTTTTAATTAGTGCAATTTTTCTCTGAACTCTGAATTCATGCTCGAAAAGTACCTACCAGTATCTCAGTAAATGTTAGATCTGAGTAGGATGAGATTTTTCCCTTCCCTCAAGATTTTTGACGTTTCAGAAATGTCTTCTAAATTAGAATGAAAAGTGAAAATGTAAAAAAAGTCACAAACCACAAATCTGGGGGTTTTTAAATAATTTCAGTTGAGTACTTTCTACCATTTCCATTTTCATGTCAAACCTTTCAGTTGTTATTAGACTGATTAAAATTTGATTTCCAGGTATCAAGGCATTTGAATAATAATAATAATAATAGGAAAAAATATTTTGGAGAAATCAGACAGTGGTGTTTGAAAGTCAACAGAAATTATTTGGGAATTTTTTTTCCACCAAATGAAAACATCATGTTATAGTATCCTTCTCATAGCTTCAACAAAGGGATGTGTATTTTACAAAAAGCAGTTCCCCAGTTCCTCATGACCCCACATAAAGTGCTTGTCACTGCTGGAGCACAGATCTAATACAATGTGTACTACACAGAGAGGAGATGGGAAGAACTATTTATTTGATTTTAGCTGTAAACTGCAGAATTCATTTTTAGCTGAAGAGAGCATATCTGAAAGTTCACTTTCATTCTCTTTTCAGGGTGATTTTCACTTGCCTTTTTCTTTAGTAGAGCATCTCAAAAGAGTATATATTGAAAAAAAATCACAATGAGAACAAACAGCTAGCAGTGCCAAGGATGTATTTTGAAAGTCTCTTTCACAGATGGCAGACAGAGGAGCTGGGTAAGATGATTTTGAACTCTGCTGTGGTCAACAGCTGCTATTGAAAACACCTTGCTTTAACTAAGAGGAAAGTACATCTGGAGGAAGTCAGTCTAATCATGGAAATTGTGAATGAAGCTGGCCAGATGAACTGCCATGAAGTGCAGTTCCCAGATTCAGGCAATGCACAGCCTTTAATTAGATATGTCTTTCAATTCGGGAAAAGCTTTTACTGAAACCTCATTAATGTAAGAAGCTAATCAACTCTTATAACTGCACTCACCAAGAGAATGTTACCTTTAAACAATTCACCCTGAAATCATTTGCCAGGCCACAGGTCTTTCCTGGAAGGATGTGCAGTACACACATTTTTAACTCGTTATGAAACATCTGTCTCCTGTTCCAGTCAATGAAGAATGTTCCAGTCTGTTCCAGCTGTGTGGTTCACACACAACACTTCTCGACTGAGCAGTGCAGTGCTTATCCTGATTCTAACAGGGACTGGAAAATTGTTAGGGAAAAAAAAAATCTCATTTCTTATTTACCAAAAATCCCCAACCATATGTAGTTAAAATCAACACTACACTATGGCTCTCCGGTGCTTTCCCAAATTGCCCAACTGACCCTGGCACCGGGGCAGTTCAGAAGGTCCCATCTGTAGCTTCACCGCTACTTCAGGGCACCTGTGAGTTCTTCTCACTGAGAAACCTTCAGAGACGGCGAAAGTGAGGGAGAAAGAAGACTCTGCCACGTTGCTTTATTGTTTCATTGTGGGAAGCAGCCAGGCCTAGGGTCTTGACCTGGTGAAATTCCAGGGTGGCAGAGCGCCGAGAAGCCTCTGCACCATTATTTTATTGATGGAAGGTTCTTACAAGAGATAAGAGCAGGGTCCAATGGGGAGATACAGAGGATCATACAAAATGGGATAGACAACAGTTATCACCAGTGGGAACAGAGGGTGGGGGGTAAAGTTTATACTCAGCCAATAATTGACCAGCTCCTCCGAAGTTTCTCAAAGAAGGGGAAAGGTCTTGGGGTGGGTGACTGGGGTGCAGGGGGTGGGGGCTTTCTGGAAAAGACCGCAGTGAGTTTTGGGACAGGGATACATAGAGCAAACCATTATACAAAAACTAAACAATCACTAAAAATATATAAAAGCTAGAAACACACCACCACATTACACCATTACAAAAATATGACAAATGAACCAACTTCAGAGGGAATAATTAACCAGTTCAGAGAATAATTATGTGTTTTTCTTCCCCCTCACTGGATGGGGCAGATAAAGAATACAAGATACCAGAAAAAAAAAAAAAGCCACATTACTTCCTAGAGTGGTACTTTATCCTTCTTGAGACACATAAAAACAATGCTGGGGTGGGTTTTTTTCCATATCCAGGCATAGATATATGCATAAATGAGTTGATCTTTGCTATTTTTGTAGCATAACTCTGTCATTCTTGACTTTGGGGAGCCCTGGTAAAAATAAGGGCAGCAGTAAAGCCTGAGCATCCTGTCAGACAACTACAGCTTCTATTAAAAAGCAAGTATCTTTACTGTTTGAATTAGAAAAAGAAACAGAACAGAGTATTTAACTATAAAGATCTCCTATTATAGTCCCAACATTTGTGCTGCTTCACTTTCTTAATTTTTCATATTTTCTTTGTCAGTTTTATGGAAAATCAAAGTGTTTTTAAGTCTTTTTTTTAATGGGCAGAGCACACTCAAGCATAGAGTGGTGAGTTCCAGGAGGGGGGTACTCTCATTGCTGTCTGTCACCAATCTACATGGTTCTCTCAGAAATTAAGTGATGTTTTCAAGTTGATCATTCCTTATAAAATGGATGGGCATCAAAGCCTCTTGACTGCATATAAATTTAAAAAGTAGAACTGTTAGCAAAATTTTAGTACAAATCAATCAATAAAGTGTTTCAATTGCCATTACACACACAAAGGAAAATGCCCTTCTGCAGAAAAGAGACAGAAAATGCAATAATTTATATCAGTGAAGTAATTTAAGGCAAATTTTAGTTTCTCAGAAGACAACCTCATAACACAAAGGGTTTCTCCAGTAAGTGACAAATATTGATATATTCTCCTTATAACCGTGTCGTTATCAATATCTATTTGTAACGTAATTGTACTATCTTTTCTATGGATCATTGAACTGAACAACATTTGTTATGTGGTCTCCCTTTTTTTTAACTTATGTTTTCTGCTGTGACTTAGTCATTATGTTCCTCTCTACTGAAAGCTCTGGCTCTGCTCTCTAGAGCCTTAACCTTTGGTGAAATGAGGGAAGACAGCACACTATGTCTCTGTCTCACAGGCAGGGCAGCCTAACACCAGATAGAAGCTACAGAGGATCAAAGCCTTTTATTATCATGCTTCCTTCACTTTTGAGACAAGATATCTCAATTAAACTCTAAGCTTCTAGGGAAAGGAAATTAGAAGAAAAAGGCACTATTTCATCACGGTTTAAATCTTTAATACGAGGATGTGTGAATAATGACAAATTCTAGAATGCGTGACCTTGCCTTAAAAACCAAAATTAGATAATTTTCTTCCCAATAGCTAGTTTAGAATTGTTTAATTTCCAAAGCTGATCGTACTTCAGCAAAGACTATTGGGCCACACTACTGGTGAATTAATGTTGTAGTTTTGTCATAACACAGATCCTTTACGTTAAAAACAAGACACAGTGAGTCATTTAGCTCCTGCTGCTACAGAAGTTTGCTTGATGCATCCTTGAAAAAGTAAATTGTCTGCCTCTGTTTTCCTTGCAGGGAAGAGGGAGAGGAGAAGAAGGAATTAATACTTTTAGGTATCGATATCAACAAGCAATTCTTTTTTTCCCGTGAGAATGTTTCCCAAAGGGAAAAGAAAGACCTGTCATTCAAGTAAGAGAATTCAAATGGTTCCATTGTCACTCAAAGACAACTTTTGGGAGTAAGATGTCAATGGCCCAGCTGCTTCAGCAGCCACGTGCAGTGAACACTGATATTCAGACTGGAAGGCAGCAGCCTTGAGGTAAACTGCAAATGAAAATGGTTTTCACAGACTCCAGGGGGTCCCATCAACATTATTTCAAATGAAATATTAACAGAATATATTCATAAGTAATAGTTCTAGATGATCTAATAGAGTCAAGCCTTGCAATTACTTGAAGAAATGAATGAGCCACAGCAGAGTACGTCATTGCTTCACAGCGGGTTTGCAGTGCTCGTGTCTGTGACACAGCAGCACAAGGCACTCCTCAGAGAGACACTGAAAGCCACCAGAAAGTCCTGGAGGCTGTGACAATGAAGCTGAAGGCTCCAGTATCGTGCCAGGGTTATGAAACAATCAGCAGACTGGTGTGCACAATAACTTCAACCCTTCTTTGATGCTTGAAATAGGCTCTGCTGAATGCCAGCCCTCCCAGATGAATGCATTATAAAACTTGCTGAGGAACTGCCAGGAGTACTCAAACTACATCCCAGAGGTATTCAGACACATCTTATTGCATATTTTTAGCTGTCACACATGACAGCAACTACTGCTTTTGTTGTACAGTAAATACCACCGTCTTCACTATACAAAAAAATAAACTTTGAAGTTTAGATGAGTACAGTGGAAAAGGTGACTGATTTACTCAGTCATTCATTTTTCACTTTCATGGAGTAGAATCTGCTATAGATCCTAATGTATTGGTATTAATCAAAAAACATACCAGTCACATCTCAGCAGTCAGTTTTGCACAGAATGAAGGACAAGAGAGAAAGGCTAGAACCCACATATTGTAAGACCCAAAGATTGTCCAGGCTACCACGTATCTGCAGCCAAACTAAACAGAATAGTGAGACAATTTCTAGAATCAGATTTAGGTGCTGTGTTTAATTTTTATATTGTCATTCCTCCTGCTTTTCTCACAAGTAACATGGATTCTGCTGGGTTTTGTCTTCTTACCTACGCAGAATATTGAAGACTTCAGTTTTATACAATTAGAAACAGTTGTGGAAGGAAGAAAAAGAATTCTTCCTATTATGGATGCATGATCACAGCATATATAACTGTGCCAAAGCTCATCCAGCATCATTTTAATTGAGATTTCTGCTCCCAGTGAAGTTGTAACTGCACAGGGTAGTTCTGTAAGTATCTACCTAGATCTCAAAGGCGCAAAATTTGCAAGAAAAGAAAGTGTCTTCAACGAGACCAGCTGCTGTAGCTGGAAGTAGCAGAGAAGTTTCTGGGCACCACAGATTCTTTTTATCGTGGCCAAGGATGCATTTCCAAGCTGGCACTAACATGGCCACAGGGCTATTAATATCTGAAGTGGCTGGGAAGTTCTCCCTGGTACTCCACGTATCATCTGATACCGCATCTCCCACTGTCGTTCAAACAGCCTCCTGCCCTCAAGAGCACACACATTCATATCCTGCCTCAAAACCACTGTTGAGAAAACATAATTAAAGGGAGAAGAAGTAAGAATAAAGAAATGGAATATGAAAATTTGTAGAGCAGAACCAGAAAATATCTTTCCCGAACTATAAGTTGTGAGTAGGTGCTTATAAACTACTTGTCAGGAACAATTTTTTCATAGCATTTTGTAGGACAATTTATTTGCACATAAAAATCCATATTTAGTCCCAATCACTTTGTACCCATTTAATTGTTTCAATAAATCATAGTATGCAAAGAAATGTTCACTTACTTAAAAGCTTTTTTTTCATTTCTGAACTTTTTTGTTAAAAATTAGGTTCAGTCTATGTGACTTCCTTCCTCATGCAGAGTAAAACAGTTTTTTATATCCAGATTCAAATACTGTATGGAATACACCAATGGATACTGAAAATATTGTCTCACTACAAAAATTAATTATACCTAGCTTTGTCAACACCCACTCCTCCCCAATAAAAGAGTTAAAGTATGTTTCAATATCTTTAAATATTAGTAAAAGAAGGAATATATGTTGTATGTTAAAACTGCAATGTGAACAGAAAATAAAGTTATATAATTTAAAAGAAAGTTATATAATGCTGGAAATTACCAAAATTAGTGAGTCCTAAAACATTTCCATGTAGGCACATGACTGAAGAGTATCTCCTCATGGCTACCTGGCAATGCAGCCTGACTTCCAGGAGTTTGGACAGGGTACCCTCTTTCACCATTTTAGAAACTGACAACTAATAAAATACTCAGGGGTCCTGAACAAATTTTTTACAAGTGAAAGTTTGTTTACAGTAACACTCTCAGGATGCATAAATATGTGATATAGACCAGACACATTAAAATATCAAGGTTCAGGACTATTAGGTCTCTGACAGGAATTTGTAAACAGCTTCTAACAATAGGGTTTTCATGATCGTGTAAGCAGTGTGCAAAATATTCAGACATCCATATAATCCAGTGCCAATTAACAAATCTCATGATTGCCAAATTTCTTCCATATTTCCGGTTTTGGTCCTCAGACTAGACTAAAAGTAATTTGTCAAAGAATTGCTTCCATTCCAAGTTACTTCATTATTGTTTTTTTATCATAATGCTGCACCAGAATGTATCATTTCTGTGCTTTGCTAATGAAAGAGTAAGCAATCACCTTGGTGCTCTACTTCCCATGAAAACAAATGTACACAGAACAAAACCATCACTTATACTAGCACCTATTCTTTTTTTTTTCTTTCTTTTATTGTGGTATCCTTTTAACCTTAATTAAAAAAAAAATTTAAAAAAAAAGGTGCCATATTCTTGCATCTTCTTCCCTTGATAGCTTCTGGCATTCAAAAAATAAAGGAGACTGGCCTTCCAAAAGCCAAAGAATCTTTAAAAGTCTCCAAATATGCAGAGGCTAGTGGATGACATATAAAAACAGTCATTTACTGCCAAAGGGGATAAACTTCTGTGGCTTTGGTTTTGTAAGTCTCTGTACCTATGCTTTTATTGTATTTGGTAATATATGTAGTGATTTAAAGTGAAATGGAGTGAATGAAAGGACTCCCAGAAGTTTTGGTGAGCTTTGAATGAGACTTTTTTTCTGCACAGATTATTCCCCAGGGACAGAAAATGCATTCATTAAGGACTGTGCATTAAAGTAACACAATATGAAAGCTATGCAACTGTGTAAAATACAGTTGCTATAACTTGACTTAAAATATCCTGAAATGTTTTGCTTTATGGCATTAAAATTAACTCATTTTCTTGGACTGTTGTTGCTAAGGTTTGGTTTATGTAAGTGTTTTAAGAAGAAAGCAGTCTGAAAAATACACAACTAGCACAGCAGAGAACTCATTATTTTTTCAAATGCCTCTTTTGAAAAAACATTTCAAACTTTTTATTCTGTTGATTCAACAGGAGAGCCATTTACAAGTAAAAAGAATAGCAAGAAAATGGTGCCTCAAAGCTCTGAAGAAAAGAACTGTTTTGTAACACTTAACAATTCTTCGCTGCTGGACCTTGAATTCCTCCCACTTTACTCCCCCACCTCATACACATCTGGGACTGTAAGTAAAGACATCTTGGTGTGCCTTGTGGTGCCCAGACGATCCTCAGTCCCTGTTTTGATGGATAGAGAGTGCCCTGGGTCCGTCTGTCTGATACTTCCAGAGGACAAGGATGTGTTGGGCCCTGCATGGAGGTACAGTGGGGTCACATCAGGTCCATAACTGGTGAGCCCTGGAGTTTCTCTGCAGAGGGAAAGCCCAGCACAGCCCAGGTGCAAGGGATGTCCCTGGCTCAGCTGTCACACAGAAAGTCAGGGTTTCATGGACATTTCACTGTGGCTGTGTGGTCACAGTGATCACCCAGGATTTCAGCTCAGCTGCTGATCAGCAAGAGCCATGGGGGCAGCTGAGTGCACAAACATCACCCAGATGGAGTTTCTGAGTGGAAAGTGATGATGAGACCAGGGAATTCAGACATAAGAGTGTCAGATGTGGGTAAGACTTGTACACATGAACATATGGGAAGAGGAACTGATCATAGGAATCCTGCTATTTTGGGTCACCGTTCCTGGCCATCCCAGTGATGGATTAGTCAAACTGGAAGTAGAGAATTCCATCCCAGCTTTCTGGATGGGTCCTTTACCACCCCCTAACACAGCCAACCAGGGCAATTCTGGTTACAGGACCCCTCACAAATCTTCTGTAATATACACAAAATAATTTCATCACTTTAAAAGACATTGGCTCCATGGTGAATATTTCTCTGCAGATACTCCCTACGCTGAAAATTATTACTTCATGGACTCACAGTCCGTTATTGCTCAGTTTATGCTAAAATTTTGGAGGAAGATAACCTTTCTGTTTTCTGAAACAGGCACTACAGGTCACCTTTCCTAGAACAGTAGCTTTGCTGTAATGTAATCTATCTCACAGTCTACTCCTGCCTTTGGTAAGGAAGAAATTGACTTTGCAGAAGAATAAGGGAAAAAATGGATACTGATTTATTTATTACTATGCTGCTGATATTGGAATTTCACCCTATATTCTTAGATAGAATTACAAAATACTCCAAATATAGTAATTCCACAGAAATACTACAAAATTTACCAAAGAAATGTATTTCATTTAGAAGAGTGCATTCTAGACACTTTATATGCAGCAAATACGAGTTTCAGATTGAATTAATTTCATTCTTTCATTTCTTTTCATTTTCCTTTCTTTTCTTTTCAGCAATCTCCATCTTATGTTTCATTTTCAACAGCTGAGTGCCTAATGTCTGTGTGGCCATGACCTACTATGTATGTATGGAAATGAATGTTAGTTATTAATATGGAAAAGAGCAATTTTAAGCAAACAGAACATTGTTGTGTTATCTTACACCAGGGTTGAGAACAATATGTAGGTAATTACTTCTAAACAATAACACTTTAGTCATTTAGATAGTAGCCTGGAAACAGACAAAAAAACCCCAAACCCTAAGGAATCTTATCACAATGCTTCTTTGCCTTTCTCTAGGTAAAGGAATTATTCCCTTTAAAGTTGGCAAGTTTTGATACTTTGTTGTTTTCTGAGGTAATGCTCTATTAAAACATAGAAGAATACAATGAAACTCTTGGCATGAAACTGGGTAAATTAAAATTAAATTGCATAAATCTATATTAATAAGAATAGGACACAAAGAAGTATGGGGAAATTATAGCTCTTGTATTCAATCCTAGGCTGCTTTCACAAAGCAAAGTTGCATCTGTTTTGTTTTTTTTTCAGTATTCTTGCAAAAATAACCCTCCTGAAATATCTTATTCTGTTAGACATTCATGCTTGGAGCAACTTTTAAATGGATGTGTCATTGGCAGCCTAACTTCCCATGTCTTGGCAATATGTAGACAAGGTTTAGAAAACCATTATTTTTAAACAGGGATTTTGAGACTTCAGCTCTGACACTGATTTGATTCAATTCTTTTCATATTTTATTTCTAAGTGCATTTCAGCTGGACAGATTTTGTTAATAAACACAATTTTGATATTGTTACAGATGTAGATGGTGCAGCTAAGTGCCAGCAACAGCAAGAAAATGTTGCTACAATGCATAAGGGATCAGGTACTGGTGACTCAGTGTGGACCTGAATGGTGCCCATGTTTCTCCAAGCACCTGAGTCATCTGGGGTGGGTGTCAGCTGGCTGGAATGATGGCATTTACTTAGAACCACATTTTTAAGTCAACTGATACACCTTCAAAAGCCTCCACAAAGATTAACTAACATATAGGGATCAAAGATATAAAATAGAGCTCAGCTGAATTACATGGAGGAAATGCAACAGCCAGGTGCAGCCTGACTGAAATGAGTGTGCCGGGCTTTCTGGAGAGATACTTTTCTTAGTGCCTGTTTTCTGGCAGAGGAACACAGCAGAATAGAAGATGGAGTACGGGCAGAGCACCACCATTCTCTGACAGCTGATGAGATAAATGTGTTTAATCCTGAGGCTGGAGAAGAACCTCTCTGATAATCAACACATCAGGGTCAACATATTTTGCATCTTCCCGTTTCTTCCACTCAACAAATGCTTTTCTACTCAAACACAGCAGAATGCAAAAGGGAAAACATTTCAGCTGGATCAAAGGCCTAGGATGAAAACACCTTCTAAAGCATTAGCATTTGGGGCACACTAACACTGCAGAGCTCTTTGTCAGGATTTATCTGCCCAGTAGGAAAAGTGGGTGGGAATCTCCACTACAGTGCTTGTATTATCTATACTTCTCATGCCAGATAATTTATAAGAAACTTGGAATATTTCACATAGATCTAGACTATGCCATCTAGACACAGTCTTCAACGACTCCAAATTTGCTATATAAAGAGCCTGTATGCTTCTTGCCAAGATTATCTTTTCAGAATGTTCACTGGTAATGTCGACTGAATTGTCTGAACAAATGCTTAATAAATTTTCAATCTGAAATTCTGAGTTAATATATGAAAGGCTTTCAGTTTGCATGGAAAATTATGCATATCTCCAAGTGAATAAGTGAAGCTGAACTAAATGTTGTACTTGCCAGATTTTTAACAGATACTTTCTCTTTACTAACAAAGGAGTAACATAATCTGTGCACTTTTTGGAGTTGCTCTATATTTTTGAAGTTGCCCTCCACTTGAACAGCTTGCATATTTGGAATGAGACAAAATGTGATACTGAGGGTGAAGCACCACAACATACAGCCTTGCTTTCTTGGAATGGATCATGATCTATACAAACACTCAAAATTTGTGCTTTTCATTGATGCTATGATCCCAGTCCCTTTGATGCTGGACTGCTGGAAAAGGACCCTTCAGGGACTGTATCTCATAAGTCCTTAGACTGCTGGAAACTTACCTACCTCTGAGCTCCCTACCAGAAAATTGTATAAAACCTGAGCTTGCACATTAAATTCTGCTGGGAATGCTGTTATCAGAAGCATTTGGTCTGTGCCTGTACTGAAAAGAGCTGTCAGACTGACAAAACAGAGAATTCAGTCTGTAATCTGTAAATTCATCTACAGCATCTGGCAAGGATTAAAAAGACCACAACATTTGAATGAGAGGGTATTTTTGTGCATAGACAGGATGAAGGTCTTCAGGTGACACTTGAATGAGTGGAATATGGACAAACTCTGCTAAGAAACAAAGACATCAGCAATTCCACACTAAAAAGTTTCTGCAAAGAAATCTTTTAGTTGCATATATGTAAGATACATGTATTTTATATATACATTTTTGGAGATATATATTCATTGGACTAAGTGCCATATCTAGAAACATCAAGATATATGAGAGTCTAACAGTCTAGTGTTTTTAAAGTCCCCAGTCTGAAAGAAATCCAGTAAGATAAATAAATACCTCAGAAAATCTGGTTTCTAAACACTCAAAAATAAGTGTCAAAACTAGTATAAACTCATTAAAAATTCATACTGCTGCACCATTCAGCTATCCACTAAAACAGCAGAAACATTCTTTAATCCAAATGCAGGTTTAACATCACACGGTCACCACTTTCTCACATATCCTTATCAGATGCGTATTTACACAGACCTTCCTGAAATTTAAAAGAGTAGCACAAACATTTCTTATTAAGAACAAATTCATGACACAAAATTATTTCCTTACTTTTGGGAGGGAAGCTCTCGATCCTGAGCTTTGCGTGGTCATTGTCAAAACTGTGGTGATACCCAGTGCAACTCTGGCTGGAGCAGCATCCATGTTGATCCAGAAAGAAACCCAGGACAAAATGACAATCAGCAGGCTAGGAATGTACATCTGGATTAAATAGTATCCCATCTGACGCTCCAAATGAAACTTGACTTCAATGCATGTAAACTTTCCTAGAACATGAAATTACTTTCATAAATGCTTTTTGCACATTTTTATCTTGTTTTCAGAACATAGGTTAGTTGTGTGGCCTGTTTCCTAATGCTGCAAGCAGATCCTGATACACAAACACTAGTCAGCCACTTGTTGCATACTAGCTTGGGGGGAGCACAGGAACCATTCAAGTATATTGTGCCCAGATCTTCATATTAACTGAGAAAATGAATATCAGCATGAATGTTTCACCTTATATAATTATATATAAAATATAATGTTTCTTTTCTCAAAATTCAGTGAGCTTTTACTTTAGTCAAATATAATGTTAAGTATTCAAAGGGGACAGCATTTTTGGTCTTGTAGAGGCATGAGATTAAGCAATGGTATTTGAACAGACAAATTGAACAGAACTACTGCTCTTACAGTCCTAGGGTGGTTCTGCTCCTTGTTCTGCTAATGAGCTTCTGTCTGTGGATGATGTCTCACAGCACAATCAACTCTAAGTGTACTTTGAATTTTGCTGAAAGTCTGATTCCAGGAAACATAAACCAATCTCTCATGGGAGTTGAGTGATTCTTCAAACAAGTGATAGCTGCTGCACAGCAGTCCTGGAGGACAGAGGTTTTGGGTTGCCTGACAGTGTGGAACCACTTGTGCAGCAGGAGATGCAGAGTCCTGAGCTGCTAATGCAGTCACTGTGCTGCTCTCAAAATTCCTCTGGGTTAGGTACTGTGAGGGCTCTCACTCCAGGCAGACTACAGGAAAGCCTCTCATTCCTGAAGTGTCTTCTAATGGTTTCAAAGGACCCCTTTTGTGTTGGTTGGAAGATGAATGAAGATGTATTTTTCCTCCGACACCCTTTCAGGGGAAATTCGATTGCTTGCTCCTTTTTGTGATGTCCCTATATTTTTCTGGTGGTCTACAATGCTGAATGATGGGTGCAAGAGTTAGCACAAAGGGGAGTGCAGAGGCTGTTTGACAAAGGAGGCAGTGGAGTCTGAATAACCTCCTCTGAAAGCTCAGAAGTTCTGAAATGAGTGAGCTGTGACTTGAAAGGCAGAAACTGAGAGGTGGGCAGAGGCTGTTCCTGACCAGTCTGCCCATACAGAAGGGGACTGGGAGGGGGTGTGGTGGCACCCGTGGCAGCAATGGCATGAGTAGCACCATCTGTCAGAGGCTCTGCAGACTTTCGTGGCACAGCCTGGACTCTCAGTTTAGGAGGAGGCTGAGTAATAAGTTTTATCCACGTTTTAATTTCACACCCAACCGAAGGAGCAAACTACAGAGAAGACAGTAGTGGGGGTGCCAAACACAAAATTCTCCTTCCTTGGTATTTTGGGCTCCAAAATGAGAGGCTGCATTTATAAAAATTAAACCCAACAAGTTTCATGAGACATAAATGTGACGTTATTCTTGGCAGAGTCAGAACCTCTCACATTGTATTATTTCATAGAGTGAAACAAATGTATTTGATGCAACCAGATCAGCTCTTATGCTGAAATGATGAAAAAGCTATTTTAGATGGGAGGGATTATATTTAATCCCAGAAAGCACCCAGAAAACTGTTCTCTAAATGCCATCCCCATTAAATAAACTCCAAGCAGCTAAATCAAAATTTTAACAGTTTCCTCTTCTCTTTAAAGCTAAAGCTAGAAAACACAGCATTATAAACTCCTAAACAGCATTATAAACTCCTAAACAGCATTATAAACTCCTAAACAACTCTTAAATGAAAGAAAAAAACTTTAAAGTATTAAACAAACACTTAATTTCCCAATATTCCATGTCTGTACACTATTCAGATCAGCAATGGAAACATTGTCTTTTGGCATGCTACATCTCATGAATTAGACTACACATAAAAGCTGGCAAAAATTTTATATTTCTCCTCATTGGCAATTTTTATATGCTGGAGAAATAAACTAAGTTCAGAAGAATCAGTACTTTAAAAGTGATGACTCAATAATAAATAAAAGAGTTACGTTTTTAACATGTTTCATTTAGGGATATCAAAACAATTAGATTTTTTAGCAGTTTTTTAATATTTTAAATACTTAAATCATTTTAAGGACATCAGAATACTTTAAAGAAGTTAAAGAGAAATTTTAAAATTAAATCTTTCAAAAAATAACAGAGAAAAAATTCTTTCTATTCAAAAAAGTTTCTATTTCTATTCTATTATTTCTTATTTCTATTAACAAGCACGACTGAATCAAATTTTAATTTCAATTTTTTTTCATTTTACCCATATTTTTCCATTACAAATTGACAATAGATACCATTGCAACAATTGATAGAAAAAAAAATAGAATCATTCTCACCAGTGTTGTAATGTTTTGTGCAATAACCAAGTTCTTTATCTTCCTTTAAAATAAACTGTGGCAAGGTTAAACCCTCTGCAACTTGCACGGGTCCATCACTTAGCCACTCAAATATCAGATCATTCATGGTGTAGCCAACTGCAATAAAAGAATCAGAGTTTATTAGATGGCAACTGACCAGAAAAGAGCAAATGTTCCTATGTCTGAGAAGCATGTCTTTTATTGCAATAAAACATTGCAGTTACATTTTCAAATTGTTCAATTAACAACACCAGGATTCCTCTTAGTTGTCGGTTGCTAAAACTACATCATTACTTTATTAAAAGCAAGAAATAAACACTGTTACATTCTGAAGTACTACCCTGGTTTGCCACCAAAAATTAATTTTGCTGACCCAAGCCAGTCTAAGACTCTCTGGGCACAAAGGCAGGTGGCAGCCCACAGTTCATAGCCATACAGATAAATCTTTTCTCCTCTAAATAAAACACAAACAAACAAACAAACAAACAAAACAAACAAAATAAAACCCAAAAAGCCAAAACAAATCCTGTATTTACCCCTGGAAGTGATGCAGCTCTGATGGGTGAGGTGGTGTGACCCAGGAGGGAGAAAGATAAGGGAGTAGGAACAGAAACAGGCAATCCTCATGTTATGGTGATAAACATAATTCCCTTACAAAACAGGAATACTCAGTCTCACCACACAAATGTGATAATGTAAATACAATCCAATCACTGAATGTTAAGGTAAAAACTTGTTATTTGATAGATAAAGCAACTGGGCACTCACAGCTCTCCAGCTGCATTGTACATGTCTGCACATCCATAGGAAAATTCTTCAAGTCCATGGGACAGGACAAGGTTAAAGTAAGCCTAAAATTAGAGGGGGAAAAATACATGTTAGACATCTACAGGTTTCATTTAAAGCCCCATACTTAGAATTCAAAGGATAGAGACCAAACCTTAACACCTCAAAGGCTGGCCTCATCTCCTCTTTGAGTGTTTAAGCATGTGAGAGCTGTGGAGACAAAATGTGTGAGCAAAGGGGGCAGTCACAGCCTGCCCTGGCTGAGCAGAGCAGAGAAAACAACATCAGCTTGGTAAAACATGCTCTCCACTAATGCACCACTGGATGTTTTATGTACAATACTGAACCAAGTAATCCAAAAGCTGAAATGCCTGGTCATAGGACACAGATTTTTTAAGTTTTATTTTGGAAAAGCAAAAAAAAAAAGGAAACAACCATGGGAGTTTTTTAACAGAGAGCTTTTGTTCTGTTGGAACAATGAGTCCCATTTCCAAGTCTTCATTCTTACTGCTTAGCCACCAAAAGAAGGAAAAGAACATTATACAGTAAAAGAATCACATTGCATTAAAGGAGTACAGACAGAAGAAAATAAGCCTAAAGGAATACAATCATACAAAATATATTTCTCTTTTAATTTTTCAGTTGTTATTGTCCCAGATAAAGCACAACTTTACTTAAATGGGAATACTTGTAATGCTTCTTTTTTTTTTTTTTTGGTGATTTAACTTTTTAACATTTGACTGAAATCTTTTTTAAGACTGTCTCTTCTTGGTTTTTTTTTTGTTTGCTTTTTTGGTTGGTTGGTTTGTTTTTTTTCTGTACGTGAGAAGAGGCCATTTTTAGCTAACCAAGATGTTGGGATGGCCTAATTACAAACAACTAGCTTTGATAAACAGTATAAATATTAGAATGTTGTTTTAAATAATATTTTTAAAGTACATTTTTATTTCTGATTACATCCAGCACAAAAAAAAAAAACTTCCGAAACAAAGAATGCAAAAAAAACAACCCTCTGTGCCCATTTACTATGAAGGGCATTAACAAGATTGTCTGATTTGAAGGGGTACAAACATTAACACAGTATAATCACAATAATTTTTTAGTTGTCAGTGAACCCACAGGTCAGCTGTTTAGAAGTATAACCTTGAAATTGTTGTCCCTCAAACCTATGTGATCTCTACTGAGAGGTACTTGACTAAATCCTGTCTCCCATGATGATTTTGTGATTCTTATCACCTACAACTGATTCAGAGTCTTTCAGTCTATTTCTTCACCATGTGAAGTTTTGGGGACCACCTGGCTGGGGCTTCTAGCCATAAAATCACTGTGAAGAAAAGATTATATTTGGGTAACTGAGATCAAAAAGCTCACCCGGATCTAAGATCACATTCACCATCACTACTGTTGCCTAAATGTGGGCTACCTAGAAAAAGTCACACTATTTTTATCTTGACAAGGTCTTCAGCAAACAAGATGATAGTGTCAGGAAATTAGAGATCACATTTATGTGGCAGTGAGATGAAGAAAAGCCTCCAGTACCCTTCTCAACATCACCATAGGAAGCAAACCCACATTTAACCTCTCAGACCAAATAGCAGAAATATAAAAAAAAATAAAATTGTCATCTGGGAAAAAAGTTTATCTAGTAGGAGTGTCATAGAAAATTTGTCCTTCCCTGATTTTAATATTTTAAGTCCTTGCAAATGTTAACTAGTCTCATTTTTGCTAGGTAATTTCCTGCATTAAAGATGGAGCTAATTAAGTTGCTAATCCCCAGCATTAACAAAACAGTGCCTCTGCCTCTTCCCTGAAACACTGCTGTATCAAACTCCCTTCTTCTCAGTCATCTTCTAAATGTGGCTTAGATGCTTTAAGTTCCTTTCAAACATGCCTTTATGCAAACGCAGCCTTTGTAAATATGTAATCTGTTTGTATTCATTGAAGTAGGCATGGGCTATTCATCCTTTGCATTTTACTGACTGTGAGGTGTGGACAGCACACAGACTTTGTTTCCTTTTGCCTTCATCCCTTTCTGCACTCCCAAAATTCAAGTAATCTGGGAGTTTGACTGCCTACATGATCAGGAAGGTCCCTTGTTATTTTAATATCAAATTTATGAGGAAGCAAATACACCCAGTTGTAGCTTTCAAGATTTAAAAGGAAAAAATAATCTATCTTCATTGATATAAGGTAGATATGTAATTTCTTTTCCCTGGAGGTGAGATGAAAAAATTATGTAGTCTCATTTTGTAAGTCCACACAAAGCTTAATGTCTTACTTTCTCTTCCTCATCATTGTTGTCTTTCAAAAAGACTTATTTATTCTATCATCCTGAAAATGAAAAACAATTTCTATTCACTGTGTTGATGAGACTAGATCAAGACATCATGCCCTTATGGTTTTACCTCTACCTGTTGCTCACCTCAGCACAATAGCCATTCAGAATTAACACTTTTACCTCTAATTCCTTTTAACAGCAGTAATGCAAGTGTTGAAACAAGTGGTTAGAGCCTTGTATCATCCACAGATCCACTGATTTTCGACAAGATTACTATACACCAAATGTTCAGCAGCTGGGATTTGAGATAGATCCACTGAAGTCCATGGAGGTGGGTTAATTTATACCAGCTGACTCCTTTTCTGTAAAACTGTGAGCTTGCAAATGTTTCCAAACCCTGGTGCCATGTCACTACTTCTGTATCTATGTTAATAAGGACACAGGGTCATGAATGGAAAGTGTTAGGTAGATATAGCTACCCACATTGGTGATAATACGTGTCATTGACAGAAAATATTTCAGCAAAATGAATGCCTCACACTTGGCAAATTTAAGAAGGGGCCCTGGAGGTTTGGAGCAAAGAGCAAATTTAATGGGGAATTACACTGATGAATACTTTAATCGTTAATAAAACAGAACAAACTGCTACAGAACAATTATTTTACTTTCCAGGCATCATGCCACCAAGGCAGTTGAGATGCATAAACAACAGATTGGTGGTGGAGAACCATAAAACACTGATGGAAGTGCTTTATGAGCCATCTGGAAAACCGAAGTGAGAAGAAGCTGACCAGGGACTTGATTTTGGCTGCCATCACCTGAGCAGCCCCAGCTCAGGCCAGCCAGCCCCAGGTGGCACAGCTGGCTCATGGAAAGCTCTGGGGGTGAGCACGTTCTGTTTTCCAGCTGAGCAGGGAGAGCTCACGAGGAAGCAGAAGGGAATCACGTCTCCAGTGCCTCAGCACACCAGGCACAGTGCCAGGGACAGCAGGCTGCCTCAGAGAAGAGCAAAGCTGCTCTCTTCTTTCCCTCCCTGCTCCCTCACCCAACCCACAGCCAAGGAGGAATCAAACCCTGGAATAATGAAAATAAGAGTATGAACAGGACGAAATACAGAACCAGAGCCAGAAAACAAAGAATGAACAATTAGCTGCCACTGTGACAAAAATAATAAATTGAATAAATAATGTCACTGAGCAGCACTGTAGAACAGACAGGGCGATAATCCAAGTACTCCAGGCAGCATCTTCTGTATTATGTTTTGGACTCTCTTCCTGAGGATTCCCTCACACAGGCAGGTCCTTCTGAGCAGCATCTGCTGACACCTTAAATGCCTTCAAAGTGCAGCAGGCACTGCTGGGATTTCTTCACTCAGCATTTCGTTCAAACTACCCTCTTTCATCCCCAGGTTTCACTCTAAAGTGCTGACATATCACTAAGACCTGGCTTTGTGGGCCTGTCTCTTTTCCCAGCCCCACCCAAAATCTGTAATTTCTGGTCACTTTAGGGACCCCTTACAGCATCACTCAGAGGTCTGCATCCCCCCCTTTCTGCAGGCAGGAAGGCAAGGATCTTCAGGCTGTGGCCTCAGTCATAGAAGTCAGAATAAGGCATCTCATGGGAAAAAACGAATAGCCTGAGTGCTTAATCAGAAACCCTCGTGCTGGTTGTCTTTCACACCTGAACATGTTTTGCAATGTCGGTGTTTTCTCCCGGTGTGAGCAGCCACGGCCCCAGATGGGCCAGCAGCAGAACCCAGCAGAGGCACAGCTGCAGCATCCAGCCATCATCCCCCAGGAAAAGGCAGTGCAGGGGTCACACACACGTGTGGCCACGGGGGCTCAGAGGTATTTATGTGCAGTGCAACCGAGTCCTGGGCTCAGTACTGGGGTGGAGATACTGTTTATTGCTCATCCTGCCACCCCTCCTGCCTCTATCCTGTTCTTTCTCCAGCCTGGAGATGTTTCCCCATATCCTCCTATGCCTGCCCATCTACCCTACATCTCTCCCAGGGTACATCCATGACACAGAACAGACATTTTCTGATGCCTCCTGGTCTGTCCTCACATCCTTTCCTCCTCCTTCCCCTGTTTACCCATTCCTGTCAAATGCCACTCCCACCTGCTTTCAGGGTATTGAGTCTTGAGGCCAGCCTGCCTTTGACAACTAACCCCCAAAGCAGCACCATCAGCAGAGGGTAAGGATCTTGAATTTAAAAAAAAAGAGTCAATAGAAATAAAATGTTTATAAATAAATTATTCTCAAGATGATTTCCAATCTCATTCCTTCACTTGAGAGTTTTGAGTGCTGGGGCTCCTGACCATCACACCACTTCTCTGATGATCTCACAATGCAACAGGAACACTTCAGAGTATTACTCAGACAGACTGCTTGTGAATGGTCTGCAACATAAAATTGGAGTAATGAACCGGTGGTATTGTGTTGAACACTTAGGGAATTCTGTTTACGCATTATACGCAGGAGTTTTTTTTTAAGTAAATTTAAGCAAATATGTAATTTTTAAAACTGAGATTTGACATATTGCCTTGTCTGCAGCAACCACTGAACTGTATTCTAATCCACTCCTTTACAAGCAGCTATCACTCTTTAGCCTGTTGTCTTGCAAGACACCCAAAATTTCCTTTGATCTCAGTGACATCTCATCCCAGAGGAGGACACTGGCTCCACAAGAGAAGGGCCCTGGGGATCATAATACATGGTATATCATGACAGGGGAGTATATTTTCATCAGTTATTCTGCAAGAAAAGTTGATTTTGAGTGGGCTACAGAACAGCAGCCTCCTCACAGAGATTTTTCTAATGAAAAATAACTGGGATCAGTCCTGTTATGTATAGAAATACTGTTGAGAATTAAAAAATCCTGTAGATAAGGGTACAAATCCCTTCCATCTGCAAAAAAACCCCATGATTATCTCCTCACTAGCATGAAAAGCAACAAATGCCTCAGCATGAGTAGGCATCATGTTAAAAATAACATTTTGTTTCTATTCTTATCCCTTCATTCTTTCACACTACGCCCATCTGCACCTCGGCTGCTGGGACAAGAGATTTCACAATCTAGGATTTTATGCTGCAAATACCAGAACGTAAATAGCACATGCATGATCACTGCTAGCATTGGCTATGTGCCATTTTTATCAAAAGACTAATACCTGTGCAAACCCTTCAGTGTTGGATTTAGTGAGACAAGGGGGATTTCTTTTTTCCAGCATTGTTAAATCTAAAGATGCTATTGTAAATTGCAAGGTTTCTGGTATTTTTCTTAAAGCTCCAAGCTGACAATAAAGTTAAAGATATTTTAGTGGTACATTTTTTTCTTTGAAAGATTAAACTCCTGATCCTTCTAGCTGCTGAAATGACATTAAAATATTACCTAAGCCCAGGGAGACAACGTTGCCTATTAAACTGGCAGGGGAGATGAAGTTGCACAGCAACCATGACAGCATTGCATGACACAGGAGCAAATGCCATTTAGGCTAGTGACACTGAAACAGGGAGGAGAATCTGAAATCTCTATATATTCCTCCCAGCCCCCTCTCTTGGGTGCCTGAAAGAAGGGCACACACACTGATCACTTATCAGAAGGGAAAAAAAAATTCCCAGTGGCATTCTTCTTTTAAATGTCTTTTCATTTTGTAGTCCATCTTATTATTATTTCAGGGACCTGACTCATCACTTTGAATGTCAATTCTGGTAATTTTCACACTCTACAGGCTTTGTCCTGTTAAATGGAACAGTCAAACTGACTGGATATTTTTCCTGACTTTTGAGGAGTCCTGGTATTCCTCTCAAATACTTGTCATGTTCTGCAGCTTCATTTCTGCCAGGTGGGAATGGGCTGAAGTCGAGCTTAGAGGAGATGTGGAACTCTCTCTGCTATGGCAAAATTTGAGTTACAGGCTGGAGTTTGACGTGCTGCTGTTCCTGAGCATGTTCTCACTCTCTCCAGTGCTGAGCTTTGCTTCATGTACTGCTTAACAACACAGGAGCTGGCACAGAGCAGGGTGGTGGATTTCTCATTTCAGGCATCCCACTTCTCATTGTAATGCAATCACTGTCTGCAGATACACAATGCCAGCACATGAGCTGCCAGCAAATGATTTTCCAATTATTGCTCAAACAAATCTATGAAATTAAATTCAAGTGTGACTGTATGTAACAGTTAAATTGTGTAAGCACTCGTTTACTTTACACAAGGAATAGTATTTCACCTTTTATTTTTTTCTCTGCCATTTTCTATCTTAGTTTTCCTGCAGTGTGTGTTTGGTATGGTGTTGCTTTCCTCTTGGCATGATGACATCTCAGTATCTGAGCCATGTATTACAATCCAATTGGCAAAAGAACATTGGATTTGTCCCTAGGACCAAGTTCTAGGAAATCATGCATTTTTGTACCATTTAGGAAGGGTTCCTTCACCTACATCATTTTACACCTAACCTTTAACTGCTCCAGTGCAAGTTCGGTGGTTAAATGTAGTGATTGATCACCAGCAGCTGAGGACAGGCATTGCCAATGGCCATAAGAAGGGTGGTGCACACTCATAAGTATTGGCTGTGCAGCCATCCCACTGGCACAGACATCCAAAAGTAGCCACCTGCCAGTATTTTTGATCCTGCCAGCCAAGATCAACTTAATGTGTACAAATTGGTCTCCAGCAGCATTTCTCTCTTTTTTCACTTAGAGCAAAGTCTTCCTTTTTAATTGAGGTGTACACAGGAATATAGGACTGTAGAAGTGACATTTCATGCCATCAGATCTGATCATCTGCTTTCACCCAGAGCCACATCCTCTCAACCATTTCAAAAATGATCAAAGTTCTTTTCATGGTATCTAGTGCATGTGTCCCCATTTCTGTTGGAATCATTGTAGGAATTCAAGGTGTATATGGCTCTAAATCTGTAAGTTCCTCTGGGAGCTTACCTATGACCAGTTCAGAGTCATTTGTGCTCCTGGCAGCATCATCCTTCGGTCCAAGCAGCTCTCCTCTTGTGTTTGTGTTTATCCCCAGTGCTCTGTGTCTCATCTGGGGGTGTGTGTGGCATTAGAGGAAGGAGTGAGGCAGTACACACTCAGACATAATGCCCATATCCCTGCTTTGCTTTAAATGCCTTATGAAGTGAAAAGCAACTAATTTTGTGTCATTAAAATGTAAATCATTCTTCTCTTAAGCAGTATAATCAATGGGGTTTTCACAATAGCTATGTTAGATGCATAACAAAGTGCCCGCATCAGGCTTTATTATTTATTCAGTAGATTTTTATTGACGTGGTTGTTATTCAAAGCAAGTACCTTAGATACAACAGGAAAGTAAGAGTATTGGAAACCTGGGACTAGATCCTCAGACTGAATTTGTAGATTGGGAGGAAGTGAGAAAGAAGGGAATGGGTGATGCAGTTAAGAGAGTATTTGGAAACAACCCCAAAGAATGAGAAGAATCTGAGTTCATTTAAAAGCCTACAATACATATTAGCTGTCAAACACCAAAATGTTTTAGATGTTTTCTGTTTCAGTTAGCATTTCCATTGACTATTCTTCAATGTTTTGGTTTGGTTTAAATGTAGAAAATTTACTTTGAGGAATATGAAGACATTTTATGCTTTTGGAAAGTCAGACCATTTAGAATGGGGTACAGTTCTGCCAATGCAAGAATGAAATAATTTTCAACGAAAATGGTCCTGTGATTATCAACATTCACTTTCAAAGGAAAACTGGAAAAACACCCTGTCAATACCAGTTTTTCTGGTAGGACCTGAGGTAATAGATAAGTTTGTGTGAGGTGGGAGTTTATTAAGCAAACAGACATGTCAATCGTGATAAATGTCTCCATGACCCCACCTCTGTCAATCTGTCACATGAAAAGACAATGCTGCTAGTAAGGTCCAAATCCTCTTAAGTCCCAACACTAGACTGTAAAATAAAATTGAAGTCATTAAAGCACAGAATGCACAAAAAGCTGTAGAACATAACATTTTCTACCACTCTGCTAGGTTATACTGTGCTGGGACACGGATGATTTACACATAGTGGGTATAAATGGATCCTTATTATTATTGAGCTGAAAAAGTCTGAACCCCAAAATTGGTTTAGAAAACCTACACCTGACTTCACTGTAACATGGTAACATATTCTATAATAGCCATGCAAAAAATCCAAGACAATATCTTATTTAAAGCAATATATTTCAGCAGGATAGTAAGCTTTTTGCCATGAGCAGTCTGTTGCATAGGGACCTGCAGTGCTACCTATGTATTTCCTTATTCTGCTTTTCTTTCCCATAAGGCAAAGAGCACAGAGGAGACTACAAACCACAGAAGTTTCTCTCAGAAAAGCTGGATTATAGAAGTGCTATGGATTATTTCTGATGATTTGTGTGATGGACATGGCAGTCACAACTCCTGATCTAACACCAAGTGGTGTGTGGGGTCGTGGGGGTGCAGGAGGGGGTTGGCTCAGTGCTCTGCCCCTCAGTGCTATGGCCACACAAGGAAAAGCTGATTTTGGAAACTCCTGAGTGAGGCAGCTGCTGTGGGAGGCAGCGTTGCAAATAGATGTACTCTTTTCACAGATACTTCTCTCGGCTTGCATCAGCAGGTGAGGGCTTTGGGATGTACCAGCCGCCCCTGTCAGCTGCTTGTTGTGGAATGGAAGGCTGGAAACCATTCCCAGAACAGCTCCACAAGCAGAGCAATCCAACAGCTTGAGCCTTCTCTGTTTCCTAGTGCCCTACAGCACAAAAGTGCTTTCTAGCAGACACTCTGCCCTCAGACATGGAAACATTTACAATTAAAACTAGGTTGATAGTTGAAACCACAAGGAACTAATTGTCTACATAACTAACAGTGCTGGCACTGGGAAGAAAAAGGAAGACAGAAAAACAGATATTTTGAAAGACTTGAGGATGTTCTTCCTAGGTAATTAATTGCTCTTTGAGGAGGAATAACAAAAATAGGGGAAGAAATGTAACTAGTGAATTTGCACAGATCTCCCTAGAATTTCAAGTGTCTCTCTTGTCAAATTATGCAACACATTCTAAAATCTTCTCATATTTAAAAAATATGTAGTAATCTTCTTTGTAACTATTTCTGGCTAAATACACTGGCACTACAATTCAGAGCAAAGCTCAACTGTGGGAGTGTTTTCTGGAGCAGCAAGTAAAAAAAAAA
>VZSR01003803.1:66633293-66667907 GCA_013398615.1 Brachypodius melanocephalos | reverse complement strand
AGGTAATGATTTGAACTCTTACAGTTTTTTCAGCATACAATATAAAGACAAACTAATTTATTCAACACTGCTATTACAAACATTTCTTGTTGACTGCTCTCTACAGAGTGCTTTATAATAAAAAGTTATAGCTATTTAACAGTTTTTGAATTTTTATATTTGAGTGAAACTGAGACTGATTAAAGTGAAGTTGCTTGCTGAATATAACTTTGCAGTAATTGCAGACTTCTCAAAATACATGTGCCTCTAAGAGCTGTTGCTACATTTCCAGTGACAATAGCATATATTTGCAGTGTTAAGTAGTTCTGGGTTCCCTCCACAAGGCTCTAGTTTTCCCTGCAGCACTCAGAGGTGCAGACCAGTTACCCAGCTATAGAGCCTGAGGCTGTATACAGCATGTTATCTGAGATAAAAAAAGGTATCAAGGCAATCATCTGAGCTTGCAAACATATAAAAATGGGGTCAGATCCCTAAAGTTATGATTCAGAAGTGGGTACATAAACTATCAACAACTTTTTATTTTCTGTAACAACTCCCAGGGAATTAAATATAGTTGTAGGAAAATGCAAGCATGAGCATCCTGATTATTATAAGGCAAACTCTGATGCAAATGTACTGTATGCCTCTTCTGTGCTATGTTAGGGTTGTTTCTTTGACCAGCTATATAGGAGAAAGACAGCCTCATGCTCACCACAGGGTGAGATAAATCTCTTAGCCAAGCACTGCAGTGGAGGTGATACACAACCCAGACTCTGACTCACCCTTTCATCATTTCTCTGAGCACCCATATCCCACACCAAATTTCTCATTTCAGTAAAATAAGGACCATGAACTGTTGTCCCAGTTGACTTCCCCAGTTCTGTTCAGAAAGGGCAGGTTTGGCCTCTGAGATAAGCCAGTTCACCCTCCTGCATGGTGTATTTTCACAGTTTTGGTGCAGTGTACAGAGAAGAGGGACACCACTGCCATTTAATACACACACCTTGCTTCTTGTCCATTAATTACCAGGAGCACTTCTAAACTCACTTATGCCAAGAATGGTTTGTATTTATGCGAGATTAATTTGATCTTGATTCTGTTAAATTTGGAAATACAACAAGACAGCCTACCTGCTGCATCCCAGAGGCATTTGTGAAGCACTTTAAACTCTTAAAACACACTAAATGTTAAATATCATAATGACAGGCAAAGTGCTATTGGTGCAGCAGTGAACATTCAGAATGTACTGAAACCAATCACTAAAATATTCTTGTTTGTTTGTAGCACAGCTACAAGGATCTGATATTGAATAGAAGTATCTAGCCCAGTATCTAGAGAGTAAAGACAAGTATTTCTAATTGCTTCTGATTTCAAGTTTCCATACTCCAGAAAGTTTTCTTCACTGAAAAGTGATAAATTATATAAACCTGGCCATTTTAGATGTGCCAGTTTACTCTGTTACTGTTGTGCAATACAAATGAGAAGCAACGAGCTTTGCTTGGTGCTCTCTTGGAATATTGCTTACTCCGCTTCAAATTAATTTGCATTTAGGTGTGGGAATTTTACAAATGTGATATGGCAGCTCAAAATATCACTTTTGCTGCATGAGCAAATGTCAGGAAAACTCTCCATCTGCATTCAGAGCAGCAGCCAAACACACTGTTTCCTCCAATAACACCGTGTCTGATGTCATTCAAACAAACAGATGCATTCATTTCTTTCTCGGGGTGAAACAGGAAATATTTGTAAGTGACAGCATATGTATCACTGTGCTAGAGCTGGTGCCATCCTTGTATCCTATTGTTTTTCTCAAACTCTTCAGGTAGAGCAATTTGAAATCCTGCTCAGTAACTCTGCTTCGTCTGTCCAAATATTACTGGGATCTTATCACGGAATTTCCAAAAGAATTATGTAAGTGGATGAAGTTCCATGCTAATATTTATTTATTCAACATTCTAAAGAACACAGCTATCCTGAGCCTGGATCAATAGTAATTCCTTAATGAAAATGCAGTCAAAATCACAATACCCCATCAGAAATAACTGCCTTCTAACCTAATCTGCTTTACAGATGAGCAAATTCACTAAACAACCTGTTAAACAAACACCATCATGTTTACTTTCCACAGTTCAAGAAAGACAAAAGCCATGAAACATTCCCAGGAAGAAACACCCCCCCCCCAGTAATTACTTCATTTTAAACAATCCTAAGAGCAATAATAGAATGTTTTGCATCTTTGGCTACCACTATTAAGCAATTAATGGCTCACAGTAAGCTGAATGTCAAGCAAATACTGCAGGTTGTTTGCTGCTATTTATGCCTGTGGAATGCAATTTTTGTTTTTCTCCCATTTCATCAGGTCATATCGAATCATATTTTGTCAGTGTTTATTAATTCAGCTAAATCTAGTCCCATGACACACACTTCATTGTACTTAGTATTAAAAACAAATGCTCTCCACAGTTCCAGGTGGCTTTTCTTTTAAAACGTGACTAGATACATCCAATTAACCAGTGACTTGCACGTCAAATTTATTGCATTTCAAGCATGTTTTTACTTTAAGTGTTGAGCAATTATTTAAATTAATATTCCCTTTTACTTTTAAATTGCAACTGAAAGACTGCTGAAGAGAGGATTCCCTCTTTGCAAGAGGAGTGACTTGAGCTAACGCTAATGGGAATTATTGAGCCATACCATTAAAGTTCTTGACAGCCTCAAGTTTTCAACAAGACCAAGAAGTACCACTGTGCCACTCAGAGACTATTTTGCAAGAAGTAAAATGTTAGTAAAGAAATATAGGCAAAATTTCCTTCTGCCCTGCTGTTACTAAGTGTCATTTTGGTTGTACACATGGGACAACAAAAAATTAAATATCTACATTACATTCAGATAAAGAGGGAGAGAAAGAAAAAGATTAAGAGAAAAAAATAAAATTAACTGCTTTACCTGATACTGTACAACACCTTTCCTGTTTTAGAAATCCTCAGCAACTTGTTGTCTGTTGTGACATCATGGAAATTTGCTCCCTTTTCATTGGCAAAGAATAAATCTGGCTTCCAAATAGAATCCAACATAGAGGGATCCAAATCCAGGGAATCATCAGGATATTCGCTGTAAGCCAGACGTGAATCATTCCACTGCTGTCTCAAAAAAATGTTCACTCTGTAGTCCTACAGAAATGTCATGTAAAAAGGTTACTAAGCCACCAAAACTGGAAGCCCACTTTAGCTTGCTTTATGTTCTTAGACTTACTGCAGTACCAGCATTACAGCAAACATTCGTGTTATCCTTTGAACGTCAGAGTTGTCATTTGAAAACAAAGCTGTCAAAATGCTGCATTGAACTCAATTAACACAACTGATACATTTTGCAAATCAAAATTCCTTCAGTGATGAGAAAAATATTAACTGCAATCTCCACAATTTAATGTTACCCTCTTTCAAATGTCATGATTACCTAAGAGATATTTGGAAAATCGAAAAGCATTGCAGATAAATATATACAATTTTATCAAGAATTCTATAAAATTACCAATTTAAACAAGTTGATTCCAATATGTAAGTCATTTGCGTCTAATGTTCTCATGGGTAGTTTTTAAATCCAGTGAAGCCAAAATTGTATAGAAGAAATTAAATCACCACTTCTTATTTACTACTTGTTTCCTTCTCCTGTTTACTGTATGATTTCTGTGTATGTTCCTTCATTTACTCCTACCTACCTGCATCCCATTAAAATTGGGCTGATTGTATTCTTCTTCTTGGTGGCCTGCTGGTCACAACTGGGAAAGGCAGCAATTACTTAGAGGTCCATTTAAAACCAACATTAACACTGTGTATAGAGCTGGTTATTAAAGGGGAGTGCAAAAAGAGTTTCCAGGTTCTAAACCCTCTGCAGGGAATGGAAAGAAGCAAATGCTTACTCTGCTTATCCCAGGTTTCCAAAGTCAGCAAATAAGATCTTCATGTCTATGAAAGTGCTACTTTAAATTTGTTTGTGGACATTCTCTTAGAAATACCATTTACTCTTCTTCTAAAAGAAAAAATATTTAATAATATTTGTATTGATTATATTATCTGAAGGAATGCTTTATCAGATAATTCTGCTGACAAGTACTAAGCATTAACATTTAGGATTTGCTTTATGGTAGCAGATGTACATTAAAATGGCAACACTGTGTTTTTGACTTGGAAAATGTATGAGCTTACTGGGTTTTAATCAGGTAACTGAACTGTATAGAAAAGAACTTATCACCCTTGAAATATAGATAGATATTCTCACTCTGATCAGAGCTGCAGAAAGCAGCTTGCCCAAATGCAGGCTCTGTGGATGAGCCCCTCCGAGTTTCAGTTTTCACCCCTTTGCTCCCTGGGGTGGAAGTGAGGTGTGCTGCTGCCTTGGCAGAATATTTCTGACATCCAAACTGATGCAGATTTTGAACCCAATGGGAAGATGCTTTAAAATCTCAGCAGGTGAATAACTTTTCCTTTTTTGTTTTTCATACTCATTTTGCTTTTGGGTAGATGTGATTCAAAACAGGAATGTTGACTAATCAGAGCAAGACAGACCTGAGAGAGGTCTCAAGAATCGCATTTATTAATGATACTTACAAAAGCCTGTATCTGTTTTTCACAAGTCATTGTACTTTTTATGGTGATCTTGTTTCAGACATTTAAATATCAAATAGCTACTTGCAGTTCTGAGCTTTTAAAATGTCATCACTTCTTGGGAGGATACACCATCCATAATCATACTATCCCTTATTTCTTGGTCTTAGAAACTGAGAGTGTCTTATATTTATAATGTGTCTTTATTTAATATTATATTTAAGCTTATATTTAAGTATATATGTGTCTCAGAGTTTATAAGGGACAGCTTTAGCTATGAATCCAGGAATGCACTGATTCTAATTCTGCACAAAAGAAGGCAGAAGCAACAACTGACAGAATAAAATTGCTATAACTTGTTGTGAGACTGCCTTTAATTCTTCATTGTAATATGATATATAATGAAGTCTATGGAAAACAGTGGGATTTTCCTCCCCATGACGTAGAAATCATAAACCAGTCAGATCAGTAAATTACATAGAAATATCTAAAAATTTCTTCAATGAACTTCAGTGGTTGGTGATTTAGATAATAAAAAACAGTCTGAAAAATCTTTATTCATAGAAGAGATTGCGTAGGATAATATATATCATACCAAAATCATAAATAGTGCCAATAAGATTACACTATATTTTTCATGATGTCTCTTCAGAAATTTATCAGAATCATCACATCAATAAATTTAGAAATCCTTTCCCTCTGTAAGTTTTGTTGTTAGAAGCAAAAAAGAACTGAAATCTTTGTTTATGTCCGAGAGGCTTTGCATATATATATATATGTACATATTTTAATGAGAAATAAAAATGTAAATATAACATGTACATCACAAGAACAGCATTATTTTTCCCTCCTATGCTTGCTGTATAAGCCGTTGAGAGGGACATGTTTACGCGGTCAGACCATGTGCAGAATTTTGAATTTACTTTTCCTGAGCTACCACAGTAACTGTGTTTTGAAGGAAAATTCTCTTTAGAATGGTAGAACAACACGGAGTTGAGGCAGACTACAGTGTGTATTTTGCAAGGTCCTGAGGGCAGAAGTGGGTGGACTGTAGTAATGCACTCCTACACAACCACAAGTGCACCTACTCTGCAAATTCTATCTGACAGCACCACCACTCTGAACAAGGAGTATGGACCTGAAGATCCAATCTCAGATGCAATAGCAGTGTCAGCAATAGCTCAAGGCAACTCAGATAAAGAGTTTTCCTCTGTTCTCAAGCCATAAGCTCAGAGTAATACAAACATACTGAGAGAATATTAATCTAATTAGATTTAGTAGCTCTATCTGAAGATTGAAAGGCTTGATCCACAGATATACTTAGTCTGTATTACAGAAATGTAGATAGGTATAATTTTTCATCAAATCTAAATCTGCCCAGAGCAAAGCTGGATCCCTTTGGTCTCAGGGACTGCTGTGGCAGGAGGAGTGCAGGGGAGCCACTGCCCTGTTCAGTGCTGTTTTCTGTCTCTGAACCAGCACTTGTCTTTGGTCTGAGCTTTCCTCCCATCTTTCCCTCCAGCAGCAGTGATTGCCCAGGAGTTGAGTTGAGAGTCTGAAACAAAGAGCAGACTTAGCTGGCCTTCCATCTATAGGAGGAGCTTGCCAAAAAGACTCTCTCTCTCTCTCTAAATCCTGGAGATGAATGCTGACTGAAAAGCAGTGATTTGATGACCTATTCCAAGGCCATGCACAGAAAAAGCACTTGGCTACCTATGGGCATAAGCATGTAATGCATCCCCAATGGCTTCAGTGGGAGCCTTTTATTTAGATAAAAATGTGAATTAATCAGGATCTAATAAGCTTATTTGTAATTATGGAGGTTTTTTCTCTAGGTGGGAGATAGTATACAGCCAGCCACAACAAAGCTTTGAAGAAAGCATGAAGAAATGGCAATTTCTTATGCTAACACAAGTGCTCAAAACACAACTGGATTTTGAATCATTTACCCTGACAGAGAACCTGCTGCACCGTGTCAGTCATTGATTATAAGGCATAACAGCAATAATAATGTCTTCACAGTTAGTCATTTCTGTAATTAACAATTAGCTTGTCAATGTACAAACCACTCTTAACTTCCCCTACAGCTGATAGCTAAAAAATCCTGGTCATTAGGAGCACTGAACATCTGAATTCTTTGGGATGCTGCCCAGGCTGATGTAGATTACTCATCTGTGATACTCAAATGCAGTCATGCTGTACAGTGAATTTTCTGCTGAATACTCATGTGTAAATACTTCCAAAAATAGATACAGAGTTTACTCTCATAACTGCTTTATTCAGTGAAGTTATTCAGAAATATCTTTTTCTCTTTCTGGGCAAGTTAGGGCTTACATTAAAGACAAATAAATCAAAGAAAAATTACAACTATATCATCTTGACTCTGGCCTTTTTTTTTTACTATTTTCATTTTGGTATAATATATATGTTATTTAATAAGGAAGAAAAATATTTCTTTTGCAGGAAAAATAATCTATTGGGATACTGTCCCATATGTGCATTACAGAGCAGAAAGACATTACATCTGCATTTTGTTTCTCTAGGTCTTTGGGAATAAAACTCATGAAGAGTGTATAGAATTCATCCATCTGAATCAGCACAAAATCTTGTTTTATTCTTTAATGTAAAGTTGTAGCTTTTAGAAGATTGTGCTGGACATTGGAGTTGTACTGGCCTTTCACATAGGGAGGAATTTTATCCTGTGCTGTGTGTATTAATCAGAGAAGAGAAGCTGCTCCTGATAATGTCACTGAGAAACTGGCTTACTGAATTTAGTAGATCTGGGACTGTAATCCTGTTTGCTATGTTAATTTCTCTTACTGAAAGCTTCTCTGGGCAAGTTTTCATCTCCCAAATTTCCAATGAACTGCTGTAGATGGTCCAAGTCATACTCTGATAATGTCCCTTCAGTGTGCGTACGTGGTTTCACTAGGTATTCCTCTCCTCTGAGACTGGAGTGTCTCTATTGAATTTGCAATCCAGGCTTTTAAATTAGTCATTTAGTTTTATGTCAAAACCATCAAGAGCATTTTATAGGGAAAAATTATTCCTAGGAGTCAAACACATTTGTTATTTATCACAAGGGATGCCAACAGTTTTACCGCATGATTATATCTATTTCAGAAAGGCAAAGTAGTTGGAACAGTAATTGATGTCTGCCTCTCAGAGCAGACCCCTAAAACTATTCACAATAGTCATTAAAGAAGTGACAACATTAAGAAAATCAGTATCAAATAATTGAACAACATCTTAGAGAAATCTCCACACTTTCAGCAGATATAATGAACAAAGCAAAATAAGAAAGCCAATAGTCTTTGTTTTTGTCTACTTGGATGTTTGGCTGTTTTCAGCAAAATGTGTTAATGAACATTGGAAAGGTGCACATTAACATATTTGATAGAAGGTAAAATGCAATGAGGGGATTTAATCAAAGCAATGAAGGAGTCTAATTAATGCAATCAGCATTAGGTCGTGCAAATATTTTCATTGAATGCCATCTTGTAAAGCTAGTGACATGCAGGATTTTTTGCTACTTAATGTTGTGCTGATGTCTCTATACACTGAGATCAACAGACATGTCTGGGTAAAAATGCTACATTCACAGCTATCTTCTCAGAATCCTTAAAACACAGGAAAACAATTAATGTTTTCCAAAAGCAACGAAAATCAAGTCTGTTGAAAATTATGTTACATTCTGAGACGTTTTTTCCCCTGTCATTTTTAATTTGATTTTAGTTTTCTTTTAAGGTGTTTTTAAAATATTACAGATACATAGTCTAAAGCATTAACTTATCTATTTTATAGCTTTGTATGTTACAGCTTGTCATTTATAGCAAAGTCTTTCCCACACAGTTAAAGAAAGTAATCTGGCCTAGCAATAACTTGCCTTTTATCTCTAGAAAACATTAAATAACTGGGTGGGTTTTTAAAATAAAATTATTTAGAAGAAGATTTGTGTTCCTACATTCTTTAATCACCACTTACTAAAGTGATTACATGATTTACAATTGAATCTAAATTTGTATTAAGCTAAATACATAAGTCAGGCTAAAGATCTTCTCTTCCTTCCGAACACAAAGCCTGCAGGGTAGTATCTATTCCATTTTATTAAAAAGCTACTTTTTTTTAGTTTATTCCATGTGGGTAGCAAGTTCCTTTTTAATCACCAAGCTCTCAGTCCTACAGGAAGACAAGCACCTTTATTGCCTCTGGCTTCAGCAAATCCAGAAAGACCTGGATGCTGTGTAGGAATCTCTGGAAAACAGAGTTGTGAAGCTACATTGCAATTTCTTCAAAAGTGCCATAGATATGAGCATGTAATAATTATTATGGGTTTCTCACCTTACTATGATAAATCTGTCAAGAATATCTCTGTAGATTAACCCACATTGTCAGGTGTACGTAGGCTTGAATAAAACCAGATCTTTTATATTCATTTTTGAAAAAGATTAAAAAACCCAACATCTTTTTAAATGGAATCAGAATTGGTTTTTTAATTTTTCTTAGCAAATATTGAAAAAAGATAATAGACTGATAGACTTCTAGAATAAAAAAATTAAAAATAAGTTGGATGAAAATTTTAATCTTCTCTGAGTTTGATTTCATTTATCTCATATTTCGCAATTTTAAAAATGAAAATCTAATTTATTTTTTTTACTGTGTTCTTTGCATTCAGTCAGAATACAAATTTCAGTCAGGTGGAATCCCATCATTTCCTAGTACTAATTTAACCTCAAAACACCAAAGTCTTATACTCACATGTTCTGGTCATTTGACTTAATTTTACACTTACTTCTGTGACTGATGTGGCTGCAATTCACAGAGATCTATCTCAGTGGAACAAGACCACTTTCTGCAGCAGCAGGTAATTCAGCATGTGGTATAAACTCAAATATGTGTGGTGCACACTCAAACATGGTGCACTTGGCAGGGAAACCCACAGCTGAGCTCCAGCTGTTCCTCTGCCTCTCCAGAGCTAATGAAATCTGAGGAAGCAGGTTTGCACACACCTCTGTTTGCTGCCATCACAGTCACTACAGACTGTGTGGGCTTAGACTGGATAGGTAACTTTAATAGTATATATGTATATACTATTTTATGTACTTACAGAATCATTATTTTATATTTATTTTATATTTATTTTGGTTTTAGTAGGTTTTTAGTAGGTTCATAACTTATTAAATGTCCCCAGATCCTGAGCATCTCTACTCTACATAACATCCCACTCCTTCACAAGATGGCTTCAATGATCAGTCCCACTCACCATTGTAGTTTCTGCTATTGAACCAAAGCTGTTGATAAATATGTTGCAGGTAACATTTACAGGAGGACCTGCAAGTTGAACAATAAATAGAAAAATTGACAGGTTGTGTTCATGACATATATTAAGTATTGTTGTTCTCTTGCCAATGGATTCATAGCACTTACCATTGTGGTTTCTGTGACTGATCCAAAACTGTTGATAAAAATATTGCAAGTAACGTTTACTGGAGGACCTGTGGAATGCAATAAAAATGTTGCAATATACATTGAAACAAAACCCCAGATCCCTCAGCCTCCGTACAATCTGGTACAGATGTGACTGGAAACAAGTAGAAAGTGAGTTTTCCCAAACAGCTCACGTAAGTAAATTTTAATTAAAAAAACCCAAAAACATTATCAACACTAATTTATTTAACCTGGTTTCATTGGAAGTTGTTATATAAACACACAGAACTACATCCTTGCATGTAGAGATTCACAGGAGAGTTGAGTGAGGGCTTTTTTCTTATCCACAGTACCAGCACAGAATATGCTTTAGCACTGCAACCACTCCTGTCTCCCTTCTTCCTTCCTCCAGAACTTAAAAGGTTATTTCTCCACATTTACTCCACTGTAGGCAAAAGTTTGCCTCTGAAATTCCCAGCAAGGGAAACTTTTCACATTGACTCCAGTCTAAAAGCAGGTCTTTGTGCAGCTGATCTGGAAGTGTCTGGCTTGCCACAGCAAAATATTTTAGCAATATCTGTTCTGGCTTGAACAGATAGCTTTCATTAAACAGCTATTTGTATTCTCTTCCCTGCCACCACCTTTGCTGTTATTCAGCAGTCACTGACATGTGGCAGAGTGAATGGGGACTTAATATTTAATTAGTTGCCTATTAGCCTCCTTGATTTTTTAGGTGTGATGAAGTAAACAGGGGTTCTCCACAGAATCAAAAAGTATTAATGCTAAAGGCCTGAATTTCAGGGACACAGAAGTTGGTACAAGCATTGAGTGTCAAGTACTTTCTTCTTTCTTCTGCCATTATTTTTTAAAATTATATCATATTCCTTATAAATGAAAAAATGTCAGTGCAGAGAACACAAATATCTCCATTTGGTTTATAATTTAGATATGAAATTTATTTACAAAAGATGGAAACATTATTGCTTTGAAAAATGGAAGAATAAACTAATGAGTCCAGTGAAACCCATTGTCAACTGTCTTAGTGCTAAACTACCCACCTTAAAGGAAACAATCACGTTGGTTTTGGGAATAAAAACCACAACAGTAACATGTTTTGAGGCTGTTAAATTCCAGTGAAATGTCTTGATCAACTCAGATTTTTACAAGAATTGGTTTTAAAACACTTCCTTTTAATCTTGCAATTGTGTTTTCCTTTCCAATACCAAGTCAAAAACAAGACAAGTATTCTGCTATTTTCCCTCCATATTATCATTTTCCTTTGAATTGGTGGTGTTTCTACTAGCTGGACACCTTGAATGATGTGTTTCTCTTCATCCAGACATACTGAATCACCGTGTCATTGAAGCTGAAAGGAATCTTTGGAGATTGCCCAAACCCCATAGTCCATCTTGTCCCAAAGCAGGGTCAGCTGGAGAAGGTTGCTCAAGACTGTGCCACATCAGACTTCCAATGTGTCCAGAGATGAACACTTCACAGCTTCTCCAGACAAGCTGTACCAGAGTGCAGTCACTCACAGCAAAATGCTTCTCTTATGTTTAAGTGGACTTTCATATGTTTCAGCTTGTGTCCACTGCCTCTTGTCCTGTAACTCAGCACCACTGAGAAGAATCTGGCTACCACTTTACTTATGCCTCATCAGTTATCCATGCCCATAGCTGAGATTTTCCAGAACCATTTTTCCCCAGGCTGAGTGGCCTCAGCAATCTCAGACTCTTCTTGTATGACAGATCCTCCAGCCTTTTGACTACTTCCATAACATTTGCCTGGACCCATAGCAGTGAGTCCATGTCTCTCTCATACTGGGGAGCCCAGAGTTGAAGTCAGCATTCCAGATGTGTCTCACCAGTTCTGAGCAAAGAAAGCAAAGGATCTCTTCCCCTGGCCATGCTCTGCCTAATGCAGCCCAAGGGTCCATTGGCTGCCTTTGCTGCATGGGCACATTGCTGGCTCGTGTTCAACTTGCTGTTCACCAAGAGTCCCATGGCCTTTTCTGCAAATCCAGTCTGCATTCCAGCTGGGCATCTCCCAGATTGTTCCTTCCAAGGTGCAGGACTGCATTCCCTTTGCTGAACACAGTGAGGTCCTGTTGGCCCGTTTCTGCAGCTTTTCCTGGTCACTCTGAATATCAGGAAACTCTCTAGGGCATCAACCATTCCTCTCAGTCTTCTCTAGACTGCAAATTATTTGAGGGTGCACCATGTCCCATCACCCAGGTAATGAATGAGGATGTTAAACAGTACTGGCCTGGTACCCATGCCTGTAGTATAGCAGCAGGGACTGGCCACCAGCTGAACTTTGTGCTGCTGGTCACAACCCTTTGAGCATTGCAATTCAGTCAGTTTGCCATGCTCATTTAGCTGGTCTGTTTCATGTTGTGAGGGACAGTAACAAAAGTCTTGCTAAAGTTGTGAAATCACTGCTCTGACCTGATTCATGAAGCATCTCAAGTTGACATAAAAGGCTACTAGAATTCCAAGGAATGATTTCCCTTTCAGAAATCCATGTTGTCTACAACCAGTCATCTTCCTGTTCTTTATGTCTGGAAATGGCTTCAAGAGGGATTTCCTCCAGGCTTTGAGGTAAGGCTGGCCAGTCTGTAAATCCTGTATTCTTTGCTTGTCTTTTTAGAGTTAGGATTGACATTTCTTTTTTCCACAAGATTAGGAACCTCCACCAGCTACCATGATCTTTTAAAGATAATTAAGAATGCAACCACCCAGCTTCCACAGCTATGCTAAGCACTTGTGTGTGTTTCTTATGTGGTCTCATGTACTTGTCTGTGTCCAGCTTGCCTACATGCTCTGTAGCCCAGTTCTTCACCACTAAGTTTTTATTGCTTTGGACTTTTTTACAGGTCTCAATGGCATGGGATTCCTGAAGACCATTCTTGATGGTGAAAACTGTGGAGAAGGAGGTTCACAGCTGTTGTCTTGCAAAGGCCATCATATGTGAGCAGCACAGTTTCAGCTCCTGAGTGTCATCAGAACCTAGTAAACATGCTTAACTACGTTAGGAAAACATGGCTTATGTATGCTAGGAAATAAGCTGCCACATCACAGACTGCAGACCAGATGTGCAAGAGTAGGTACATGCCAGAGCACTGTATTTTACAATAAAACAAATACCTCCCTCTGTTTCCATATCTAATTATAATGTCTTTTACTTGCCTTCTGCTGGTAGAAGTGGAACACTTTAAGAGCTATAAGAATTCACTAAACTCAATAAAAAAAATAGAGTGATCAGGTTTGTCCCTCACCTGGGGAACTTAAATATAAATGTCTATGGACCTGATTAGAGGCACCCCAGAGTCTTGAGGGAATTGACTGATGTAGTTATCAAATCACTCTCCATGACATTTAAAAAGCCATGGGAATCAGGTGAAGTTCTTGGTCACTGGCAAAAGGGAAGCTTTGCACCCATTTATAAAATGGGAGAAAAGGGGACCCTGGGAACTACTGACCTGTTAGCCTGACCTCTGTGCTTGTGAAGATCACAGAACAGATCCCCCTAGGAGCTGTGCTAAGGCATGTGGAGGACAGGGAGGTGATTTGGGACAGCCAGTATGGCTCCACCAAGGACATGTCTTGCTTGACCAACTGAGTGGCCTTCTATGGTAGAATGACTACATCAAGGGAAAGGCTACAGATGTCATTTATCTGTACTTCTGAAAGGCCTTTGACACAGTCACCCACAACATCCTGCTCTGGGAATTGAAAAGGTATGTAAAATTTGATCAGCCTGGAGAACAGAAGGTCCCAGAGACACCTTATTGTGACTTTTCAATACTTAATGCAGGCCTGTAAGAAAGATGGGAACAAATTTTTTAGTGGGGCATTGTGTGGTAGGACAAGGGGTAATGGTCAACCAAAACACACTTCATCCTATAAGATTTTTCTAATTTAATAGTTCAATTAAAATGAAAGCAGCAAACTTCTGTGAAGCATAGCTAAGGTTTCAGGACACAATCTAAAAATCTCTGAAGGCAAAGGAAATAATTAATTTGACTTTACTGCCTAAAATCTAAAAAGAGTTAACATTACCTACAAAAGATTAAGCAAAGTATACTTTATAACTAAATCCTTTTCTCCCACTAGTTTTCCTTTTGTCACTTCCAACACAACAAGGTAACAGTCCAGGTGCCTTTCAGGGACATTCAAGATAATCAAAGTGTTCTTTGAGTCATAATGAAAATGTTTCTCAAAAGGACTCAGGCAAAAAAACACCAAACCAAGTCCAAACCAGGCAGCTAATGCTCAAATCAACCAGAAAGTACATGTCTGGTATTCTGATAAACAGCTAAGATATGGCTTCTGTTCCCTTCAGCTCCCTTTCCCCTGCTTCCCCAGACGGGCTGGGGCTGCTGCTGCTGCTGCCAGTCCACAGGGCTCTCTGACACACTGCCTTTTTGAAAAACCCTGACATTAGAGTGTGTCACACACCTCCTGGGACTTCAGGGCACTTAACACTTACAGAAAGTCCCTGGCACTCATCTGCTCACCTTACCCACAAGAAACCTGAATACACAGAATATTGCCCTGAATGTGCTCAGCATGTTGCCTCAAAACTCCTGTACCCAAGGTGTCTGTGATCTTATTGCCATCTGTCTAGAGAATGAATCTTTTCCTTATCAGCTGCCAGAGGAGGTGAATCCATCCCAGTGTGCAGAACAGTTCCCATATGGAGTGATGGGTGCTGAAAGAAACACATTTGAGCCCCATCCAGCTCCTAACTCCGGCCTCTGCTAAATATTCTTCAGTATTGATAGCACACAGTCACAAATCTTGCTTCATTGGGTATGTTCTTGAGAAGATTTACTTGTACTCTTTCCCTGAAGATGATCTTAACTGCAACTAATCATATCTACATCCTCAGCTTCATCCCAACTCGTCTTCTTTGGTGTAGAGTTTCCAGGTCACACCTGGCAGCCTTTTCTCTTCACATTAATTCAAACCATATAGCTAAATTGTCCTTAGTGAGAAGGGAATATTATAATGATACAAGAGATTTAAAATGATACCTGTGCACTTGCCAATTTTCTTTGATATGTGTATTTATTAAGGGATTTTGTAAGGCAAACTAAAATACAGTTCACATAGAGAGCTGTGGGCAAAGCAGAGACATGTGGAAGTAAAAATAAATGATAACAAGGCAGAACCACCTTATGAATGACAGTGAAAATATTGGCAAAATATTTACAGATCTGTGAAGAATCTTGTCTCTTTTTCTATAAGTAGTATTTTCTGGTCTACCTTCTCAATTAGACCCTTGTGCCAATGCAGAGGGTTTTTTTCTCACTATCTCAAATGGTTTATTTTGTATATACAGAGGATGAAGATGAGCCAAACCTCCCTTCTTCCCTTACCATGAAGAGCAGGATAATTAAGACTATTTGAAAGGACTAAAATCAATCCCAGCTGAGTGTGGAGATGGAGCAGGAATCCAGGAACAGAATCAAAGAGCTGAGTGGGGAGGCAGTGATCCCACCAGGGACTGAGCATCCCATTGCCTGTAGGACAGGGATTTCATGTCGGAGCTCAAACAAGGGAGGTGATCAAAATGTGGATGGCGGCAGGACAAAGACCCAGATGCTGACCTGAGCCCCAGTAACACCCATCCTAGGGCAGCAGGGGAGGATAGTGGAACTTGTTGGAGATGGTTTTTTAAATGCAAGTTCAGGACACAGCAGGGGTTTTAGAAACCATTTATCCTCAACCAAACTGAACAGCCCCTGACATCCATGAGAGTCCTCATGAGACCTGAAACAGAGCTACCTCTATGGAGGCCTCTGCTTCTGCAGTTGCACTACTACAGGTGCCTGAATTACCACTTCAGGAGCTTGCCAAGGCACCTCTCCATGGCCCTGCAGACACATCCCTGTAAGCCAGACAAGGATAAACTGCTGCTGGGACACCTCAGCTGGCCGTGGTCATTAGACAGGGATGAGTTGTTCATCATCCCAGCTCCTTCCCTCTCAGAGTGCAGCACACAGAACAACTGGAGGAGTGCTATCAAAGGCAGCTCAGCCAGTCCTGTGGCCAGTGACCATAGGTACATTGGGCCAAGGGGACAAAGGTGGCTTTGATGCACTGAAAAAGTTCCTCTGATGAGGAATCTGCAGCTACTCCAGAAGAAGTGCAGCTGCACACCTGCTTCCAAAGGCCCATATAATGCCTAGTCCAAACCATGATGAGAAAATTCACACAATTCAATGAGTTTGCTTAAGGTTATATTAAGAAACCAGGAGGCAGATCACAGGTAGCCTTTTTTTGCAAGCATCTAGGTAAGACTTCTCTCTTTCCCTATCATTTTGCCTTTGGGCAAAAACCAATCTTCCCCTCTATTTAAACATCATCATCTCATTAGAGTCTTAACAGCTCAGTCAGAGGAGGCAAAATTAATGGCACCAGGACAACATAGTTACCCTAAGGCTTACAAATCAAGGTGACATTTTTTGCTGGGTAGTGATGCCTTTCTTCTATGAGGCTGTCTTTCTATGGGATTTCTGTCAAGTTCATCACTCTGTCTGCCTAAGTATAATCACACCCAGTAAACACAGAATTCCTTCTTCCTTAGAAGTGTTCAACACAATCCAATGTGGATTATTAAGTTTATGTCACTTATTACTAATTCATGATAATAATACCTACTAAATAAACAAACAAACCCCCTCCAAATTAAAAAAATACAAAACAAAAAACAACAGAACAAAAAAACCATACCCAAACCCACAAAAACCCAGAACAAACAAAACAAAAAAAACCCCTAATAATAAAACAAACAAACAAAAAACCAAAACCAACAAAACCAAACCCAAAAATCAGTAAGGTCAGAGGTCTCAATAAATGCAGTAATTGTATGGTATTTTGCACTGATTCAATTTGCTGGTAAACTCAAATAAAGACAAAATTATTGTTCTGCTTCATCGAGCTAAAACCAACATCCTCTGAAAGTTCATCTGTCATATATAATAACTTCATTTTCTGAGAATGCCATTTGCCCTGGTAGGAATATGGCAATGATTTTGGGTGTTTACTGTTGCATTCAAGACTCAGAATTGTGTTTTGTGCAATCAATACATATTTATGACCAACAGACTGAGGCTGAGAGTCACAAAAGCACTCAGAGAACCAGAGAAAAAACCTGAAGGGATCTTTAGATGTCTAAAATCTTTTTAGGACTCTCATTCCCATCAATATCACTCAGTCCAAGAATTACCAAGTGTCTAGAAATACATGTGAGCAATACCAATTATGAAAATGGTATCTTTCAGACTGGGGGACACACAACATCCCTACCCATAGCAGATGAGATATAGAGACAATACTGGATGGAATCAGCAGGAAAGCATGACAGATATCAAAAAGTACAATTTTACCCTAGCTCCAGCTGCCTATTTCCAGAAGTGAACATACAGGCATACATGGAAATATATATGAACAAACAAACAAACAAAAAGAGAACTCTACTGTTATATCAAGATTTAAGCTGCTTCCCTGCACTTGCTTGAGAAAGCATCTAAGCAAGAATGTGGCCCTGTGAGATGACCTGGATGCAAAAAGGGCATGTGATATTCCAGAACTGAAAGATCCTCTTCAGCAAAATACCACTGAGGCCTCCCAAGACAAATACTTCAGTGATTGTCAGGTTCAGGTGATCAAAGGAAGAGGCACAGAAAGAAAATTCTCTGGAGTAAGTACTGCTAAAGCCATCTCTCTATATATATACATTGACACAGTTTGAGCTCAAACAGTGAATAGTCAATTCCTGAGGTGGTATGTGAATTTTCAGCTGTGGGACTATTGCTGAATGTAACTGGAGTCAAGCTGGTAAAATCCTATCAACATTTCAAGGAAGGAGAATCCCTGCTAAGATGCACTTTTTTTGTGCCTTCAAGCCCTTGTGAAAATTGTTGGATTGGCATGCTTCACATTCAGTGAATGTTTTTGTCCACAGACCCAGCTCTGGCAGAGGAAGGCAAGTCTCACCCTACAAAGCCCCTTCAGTTCTGCATTTGGCAGCACGGGATAGTCCACATGATGTGTTCATTCTTCCCTGACTCTTTCTGCTGAGGTTGATAACAGAAACACACATTACTGTCAGCTCTGGGTTGCAGTGGGATATACCCACACAGGTTATCTAATAGACACTGAACAAGAACAATTTTCGGGCACTATTTCATTTCACTTCACAAACCAGGAGTTCAGAAAAGGAAAGCCCATTAAACAGCTGACATGCTCCTGATTTACCCAGATAACCTAAGCTAGTCTACAAAGAATATATAGCCACAGCAGTCACAATGGATTGTAGAAATGTGCTAGAGCTGGATTTCATGCAGGTAGTTTGAGGGATGGCACCAATGTAGTCATGGCAGGCTGGAATTCACTGAAGGCCATTAACCCCAGACATTATAGCTTGTGCTGAGCTCTGTATCACTGCAGTGTTGTGCAGCACATCTCTGAGCAAATCACTTGAAAGCACACTCTGATATTTCTACACAACTCTCAGCAACACTTGTGACTGGGTGCAGCCACTCCCAGAGCTAAAATGTTCCATGTGCAAATGAAACAGTGGAAATAAGTCTAAAAAACAGTGAATCAGAAATCTTACATCTAGAAACTTCCCACAGAAACCACAAGATTAGAGTGCAAAATTATTTAGAATTTATGCCAACTTTGAGAATATTGAAATCAATCCCTTAATCTTTCATATGTCCATCAAATTGTTTTTCTTTCTGTGAGGTTTCCACCAATCTTTCAGATTTCCAAGTCATGACAAGCACCTCCTCACAAGGCATCTCTTTTTAAAGTTTTCCTTCTTCCAATGCAAAAGAGCAATGGATAGTATTTGGTCAAATGGAATTTTTTGCTTCTCTTCTGACATGAAAAGATCTGGACCCCTATTTCTCTTCTTCTCACAGAACAGTGCTCGCTGGAGTGGCACTCAGCCTTTCTGGAAGCAAGCAGCAGAGCTCCTCCTCACACCTGATCCTGACAAACTGCTCAGTTGCTCTGCATTAATGAAAACAGAGCTCTTCCCTGCTGATTGGCATGTGAACAGCATAACGTGTGCAGAGGCCTGGGACACTCTGAATGTGGTTAAATAAAAGATGGTATTACATCTGCAGTCATGAAATCATGAAATCTGCACTCCAGCACAGGGTCAGACAAACCCCTTCTGGCTAATCTTATTAATAATGTTTTATGAAGCCAGGGTAGCCAACTCATCTAAGAGACGGCATGGAACCACAAGATATAAATATGTTCACTGAGAAGAGAAGGCAGGAGGGAAGATCTACTTAATGAAAGAAAAAAAAAGAAAAAAAAAGTATTAACAATAATATTAAAATGTTCCTACTAGCTTAGGTTTCTATTTTCAGTCAGAATGAATTGATTACTTTTCCTTGGCACACTCATTTCAAAATATTTCTTTTAAAAGAAATTTACTTTGTTAATTTCTCTATAAATATGTCTTACTTTGTTCCTTCTCTGTGATTCTGATCTCGTGTTGCAGAAATTAAAGGAAGCTCAGCTATAAGTGTCAATAGATATAGTCTCAAATACAGGGCTTAGACAATGCCTATCTCTGTGGCTACAGAAAGGACTCAGAATCGATTTTAACTCCCTTCTCATCCCTCTGAGCCTCAGACACTCACTTTATTTAACAATTCTGCCAGCTTTTCTCCATAATGTTCCTTGTTTTACTGTCTGAAGGCATATGCAGGACTTGAATTATAAAAGCAGCTTGGGTGAGTAATATTAGAGAGCAGACATTGATTTATGGCTGATATGGAATTATACACCAAATGATACATGGGACACTGGTGAACAATGGGATTTAGACAAATAGGATGGCTCACTGATAGGGACTAATGACAGAAATGGTATAGATGTCAATCAGCAACAGGTCAGAGACACAGATGCAAGTACCCACCACATCTGGCACTAACAAAACAAAACTTTCCTTTTATTTTTAAGTATTTCCAATTTTTTACCTCCTTACAATTCAACTCAATTCCACACAATGTGTGCAGAAGATTATTTTGAAATTAATTCCTCCATACTGACTCTCATCTGCAATGCTCCCATCAGCTGATCTGTTGCTCGTTTAACTCAGCCTCCTTCACACATCTCCTGTCCTTTGGGGAATCTCCTATCTTGAATCCCACATCCTAAATACAAAAAAGAATCCAGGTTTTTACTGCAAGACATCCTTAAGGTACTTCTTTTTTTTCTTTGTATATATAAAATGACTGGAGGAATGGGAGGAGAATGAGAACTCTTTGCCAGCCTAAAAAATAAGTGTCTCCTAAACTGACTGCCTTACTTTTTTTACCAATACCCAATCTGCTCTTGGATGCAGGGTGTTCACTGCATTGCTGTGGGGAGATCACACAACTTTCACAGAGGCTCACGGCTCTGCTGACATCAACCATGTTGCAGGGTCAGGGCATATGATCTTTTTCTGGCTTCTACCACCAACAGCCATGCTGAGCAGAGGTCTTCTACAAATGAGGCTGTGTCCACACCGAGGAACTTATTGATCTAAATTGAATCTATACCTAATTATTTTTAACTTTGATAAGTCAAACTTATATTTTATTAAACAACCAAGGAGTTAAAGTCTGGGTTTAACAGATTGTGCGTGCTTTACCTCACACAAAACACACCTCTGAAGTGTGATAAAACCAAAACTCTCAGGGGTATGAAGCCAAAAAATTGCAAAATTATTCACAGGAGTACAGAGCCAAAGAGCTGAAAAATTCTCCCAGATGCTTATTTTTGGATGTTTCCTATAACAAGACTGACCAAAGGCTTTAACACCTCAGACTGCTCCATCTGATGGGATATCACTGTCTGGAAAGGAAAATTGCTGCATTCTGAAACTTATATGGAGTAAACAAATCTTCAGTTTTACTTTAACAGGAGGGAGAACATGCACATGTGTTTATGCACGGGCAACAGGCAAATTCACAACTGGAAAAAAAAAGGAGTTTTTACATATGCTCCTGCTTTGGCACCATGCGTGTAATTTGCATCTCTTCAACAGCTGATTTAAATTGCAGTGTGAGAGTTTATAGCAGCATCCTGAGCAAGCTGTTCTGCTGTTTTATTTATTATTTAGGACTAATTCTTTATCAGACATAGTAAACAGTGCAAGAAGAAATAGTAATTCTGATAGGATAGTTTCTCAGCCTGAGACATAGACATGAAAACAACACACATTGGGACTGTAGTCATTAGAGGCAGCCTAACATAATGAGCATCGATCTGGTAAATTTAAATCCTAGGTTTTCCCTGACTAATTATGTCAGTTTAAGGAAAGCATTTAGCCTTTTCTCAGATATATTTCCCCAAGGACAAAAGCAAGGGAAGTAACCCATAGTTGTGTTCCTGGGGTGGAGGAGCAATGAGTTTGTTCGTGCAGCAAGAATCAATTGAGTTTTGGTTACCATTCTTTAATGGAGAGTGCCACAGTTCAGCCAGTCACAGCTGTGCCCAGTTGCTTCTCTGCAGCCCTGGGCTTTGGAGACACAGAAATACACAGGTAGAGGTTATTAGCTTTTGGAGAAGAGCCTCATTCTGTGCTTCCCCAGACAGCCCACTGTTTATTACAACCAAAAAAAATCTCAGCTCCATGGCAGGCTGAAGGGGTTGCAGTGGCTGCTGCTTTGGTGCAGAACACCCAGGCCTTTGCAGAGGAGCCATGTGGTCCATGAGGCAGAGCAGGATTCTTCAGCACAGCAGGGTTGTACTTGCAGAGAGTGAGTAACCTGCAACGGGCTCTGTGTGAGCCCTCCTGAAACTGTGATTCTCAGCAAGGCTGAGGTACCTCCTGCAGGATCCACTGCTCTGACCACTCTGCACCAGATCAGCATATACAGCCTTACACTCAAAAATCAGCCAAGAATTTCAGCCTTTCCTTCTAAAACACAATCAGCTTTGTCACCAATAACAAAACATTGAGAGATTTCATGCAGAAAGAGCCCTTTCTAAGAGCTTCTCTGCCCGTCTCAGATTGAAGGGATGCTGACTTGCATCTCTTAGACTACAAGGCTGTGGATTTCTAAGAAAATGTGGTGGAGTATCTCTCACTGTCTCTTAATCAGAGGAGGTGGTGTTCATACTTAAGTGCAGCCTCTGGTCACTGCTAAAACTACTTCTATCTTAGTGGTCAGGGCAATCAGGAAGCGTGAGAGAAGTGCTGTTTCTCAAACCCTGTCCTTACATTTTCTGTAACATCAGTTACCCCTAAGGTTTACTGGCTACAACAGGCACTTCTGTGCATCTCATCAAAGTGGTCAAGAGTAAAGGCTCTCCTTTCTCAGACAATCAGCTACATTGAAAAGTTGAAAAGTCATGTTTCCTTTGTGTTTTTTCCCTGTCTTAGTCAAGTTTGAACTCTTTGCTTCAAAATAGTCCTCTCAGAATCATTTATACTCCTTTGCATCAGATAGAGAACTGTTTAAGCTGAGGGAAAACTGGACCAGAATATTTTCTATGTATTGTAGAGGATGGGAGGCCACACAGAAGACACCATTTTTGTAGGGTGGCAGCATGGCATGTTAAGTGATTACAGATCCACACTGAGAGGGATCTTTTTCCTGTGGAATAGAAAGCAGGCTCTGGGATTCTTGGTCCATACAGAGAGGTGGAGGTGGAGCAGAGCCTCATCAGAGAGTCTGAATTTGGATCAGGAGAGAGGTGGGTGCTCTGCGAAGCAGACTGGGGCAGTTCTGTGCACACTTAGGAGCAAAATAGAGAATCCAAGAAACTGGGGCAGTTCTGTGCACACTTAGGAGCAAAACAGAGAATCCAAGAAACTTTATGTAAAACAGTGATGCAGGTAAGTCAGAGATTTCTGGGGAGGGGGCATGTGCTTTTTTTGTGGGCTCACATTCCACCTAAGTCTCATTTTAAATGCTTTCTTCTTTTATTGACTCATGAAGTGCTAACATGGAGTTGATGCATCAGGAGTAATCATTATGTCTTCATTCCCAGGCAACACTTGAGGATTGCTGGTAGCTGGCACAATTCAAATAAACCACGAGGCTTCTCTTATTTAACTCTCATAAGTAACTGAATGCTTGGTGAATTACACTTCTCTCATGTACCATACAGCTTAGATCTTGCACAGTTTCCAGTATCAGAGCCTTTATATTTCTCTAAATTTAGAATTTTAATCACTGACTTGGTGTTTATGACATTGGCAGGTCACTCTTTATGCCGTGCATGGTCCACCCTTCATCTTAGAGTTCTGCCAGACCCTGAACCACCCTGTCTGCATCATCTGAGGGACTCCTCTCTGCAGACTTAAAATCACACATTTCTCTGAAAGACTGTGAAATGCATATTTGGAAGCTGAACTGTCAAACATACATTTTCTGATGACTTAATCAGAGATTAAATGGACCCACAGTCAAGAACCAACCCCAGCACACACAGAGAGAGGGGGCAGTAATGGAGAACAATGGAAGTTTGAACAGGCAAGGACCTGCAGGAGGACGAGAGTTCCCCTGAAGGCTGAGGTGCCATCACAGAACCACTTCACTGCTCTGGAGAGCAAAGACCTGTCAGATCAGGATTGCTGCTGGAACTGAGCAAGGCAGCTCCATCTGCTCCCTGTGTAACAACCTGTGTAGCTGAGGTGACAGTGGGTGACTCTTCCACGAGGTATGGAGGGAGGACCCACATGCTCCCAGGGGAGGTGAGCAGCTCACCCTCATACAGCCCACCATTACCCACTGCTGCTGGTTCCTGTGGGTACCAGTGACACAGCCAGGAGGAGCCTGAGGAGTACCAGGGAAGATTAGAGAGCCCTGAGCATGGTGATAAGGGACTCTGGAGTGCAGGAACCTCTTTCATCAATCCTGCTAGGGCTGCAGTCAATGGCTCAATGTCCAAGTCCAACAGCTCGTGTCCGTATTGGAACTGGTGCTGCTTAATGTCTGTCAGGGACATGGACAGTGGGACAGAGGGCACCCTCAGCAAGGGTTCTCATGACACCCAGCTGGGTGGTGTGGTCAGCACACTGGAGGGAAGGGATGCCATCCTGAGGGTCCTTGAGAGGTGGGACTGTGCGAACCTCGTGAAGTTTAACGAGGCCAAGTGCAAGGTCCTGTGTGTGGGGCAATGCCAAACACCAGTACAGACTGGGAAGAGAAGGGATTGAAAACAGCCCTGAGGAGAAAGACTTGGAAATGACCCAGCAATGTGAGCTCACAGAAAGCCAGCCCTGCTCTGGGCTGCATGAAAAGCAGTGTGGGCAGTAGGGAGAGGGAGAGGAGTATCTTCATTTGCTCTGCTCTAATAAGATTCCACCTGAAATACTGCAGCCAGCTCTGGCAGCCTCAGCACAGGAAAGACATGGATTAGTTGGAACAGGTCCAAAGAAAGGTCACAGAAATGAACACAGGGCTGGAGCATCTCTTCTGTGAGAACAGAGTGAGAGAGTTGGGGTTGTTCATCCTGGAGAAGAGAAGGCTCTGGGGAGACCTTACAGCAGCCTCCCAAATACCTAAAGTGAGGCTACAATAAAGATGGGAGAGGGGCATTTTAGAAGACATGTAGTGACAGGACAAGAGATAATGTCTTTAAACTGAAAGAGTAGGCTTAGATCAGATATTAGAATGAAATTATTTTCTGTGAGAGTGGTGAGACACTGAAAGAGGTTGCTCAGAGAAGTTGTGGATGACCCATGCCTGGATGTTCTCAAGGCCAGGTTGGCCTGAGATCTGAGTAATCTTGTCCAGTGGAAGGTGTCTGTTCCTATGGCAGAGGGGTTGGATGATCTCTAAGGTCCTTTCCAACCCAAACTATTCTAGGATTCTATGGAAATCTACAGAGGAAAAAAATAAAGTAATGAATCTGTCTAATAAAACTGCATATTTCTGTTTTATGAATTCATTTTTCTAGTAACTGTGTAAAATAGATTTGCAGATTATAAATGTATATACTTATAGTAAATTCAATGTACATGGTTTTATATGTTCCAAATATAAATGGCACACTTTCTAAAACAGACAAAACACAACAAGATCTTTGATGAGTGACCCAAGGGCCTTGGCTTCAACTGCATAGAAAATTTAAGTGTGAACATGACACTGGATGTGATAAAAATATTTTACTTATATTAGGACATGATCAAAACAATAGCATCTCCTCCTTTTATATCAATGGTCTTTGGCTCTTTGATATTTGTTTTTCATAAATCCCCTTTGCAGTTTATGCAGCAGCAGAATAATAATCCATGACAACAGCCAAATCTATCAATATCTCTTAATTAAATAATTGGTTCTGAATAAAGGCAACACACCAGTACAATATAGATTAATGTTGCTAAACATTTATATATCAAAGAAGACCTGGACAGGTCCTCAGCTTGGCTGACAGGCAGCATTGGTTAGCTTGTGCTTTACCCTGCTGCGTGCTCACAGCCTTTCTGGCTTGCCTCAGAAGCAGCTGGCTGTGGGAAGCTCAGAAAGAGATCCAGGGAATGAGCAAACAGCCAAGCAGCGTGGCTAATCAGGGGTGCCTTGAGCTTACTGTCTGGCCCCATTTGTCTAGTAGCCTAGACATAACCTAACTAGCCATGCAACTCATCCAGCCTATTCATGTTCTGAGAAAGAACCTGAAATTAAAACAAGAGAGGAAGAAGTGCAAGGTCCACGGCCCATTTTTTCCCCTAGCAGTTTTAAAAGAAACACAATTTAAAGGATCTTTCTGCCTGAAAACATGCGTACCTAGGGCAGAGCTTGAGCATCATTTGCTTAGCTTCGTTTTTGCAGTTGAAGAAAAATAAACCAAAACCAAATAAACCCCATGTCCTGTGGGTAAATATTCTAGTGCAGCATCTTACTGTGCAATGAGGTGTGTGCGCACGACTTTATCTGAAAACATTGCAAAGTTTTAGATTTGTTTCAAGACAGAAAATAAACCAGAAGCTTACCTTCCTGATAACACATGCTTGGACAACTCAAGCAACTATATATATCTAGGAAGAACAGTGGTCTGGCCAGATCTGAAAACTGGCCTGGTAGTCTCCTTTCTCCTATAATGAATCCTCATCCCATGCCTAAAACTCAAATGCACCAATAATGTGCCCTTTCCTACTACACACTGCTCTGCCTGAGCAAGGTTTGAGTCTCCATTGGACCTGGCCCTCTGAGTCTTTGAACCTGACCCTTTGTGAAGATTAGCCCCATACAGGATATTCACATCTGACTTCAGGCCCAGTAATTACTACCAGCTGAAGTGTAGTGGGAAGGTTGTTAATCACTAGAGAACAAATTGCTACAGACCCACAGCTTATTTTTGGGATGTTTTTCAACTTTTATGTGTCTATAATAAGGTCAACTTTTGCAGACAGATCCTCTTATCATGTGAATAGAAACTGCTTTTATTTACTAAGCTTGATGCCATTGATTTCACCCTTAAATGTCATTCAGTGTTTTCCATTCATGTTTTTAAACATTTCAACACTGATCAACTCAGAACCCAAGTAAGTAATCAATGGGTTTGAACATGTGGGAAAACCTGATCCTTGCTGCCAAGGAGTTAAAGTATTAAAGTGCATAAGCCATTTCCTGTAACAGTTGTCAGGCTAATTGTCAGTAAATTACTTAGTCCACACGTTTATTATTCAGATATAAACCCACGGACTCAGCATGAAAATGGCATTACACTGCTGTAATCACAGACTAATCTCTTACAACTATGGCCCTACACCCCCAAACTGCATCACTAACAAAACAGCAGTTTTTGAGCAAGTTAATTCACACTGTATTGCACCATCCGGTGATGAGGGTAACATTAGCAGGCACTATTGCTGCACACCTCCATGTAATTCCATAAAAATCCAGAATAATCTTTAGTAAATAGTGATTCAATGATAAAGACTGAATTTAAAACATGGAATGAAATTCAATGCAAAGAAAATCACTATCATCTTCATTGCAAATGTTTTCTATACCTCAAGACCACACACCTCTGCAGTTTTTGGTGACCATCTCCCCTGTTCTGTACCCAGTGCATGACATCCAGCCTAATACTTAAAGTATTGGGCATAAGGGACATAGCAGTGCCTACAGATAATGATAATGATAATGATAATTTTTCCATCTGATAATTTCTAGATTGCATTTAGATTTTTAGTGATGGTAGACGATGAAAGTGTTAAAAAGTTGAAATAACTAGTAACCTCTGAAGATCAACACCTGCTCTGAAATGTTAAATTCAAGTTGTCGTTCCATTAGCCCCACATCTCATGTTGTATTCAGTTTTAGATTGATTCCCTTGTATCCTGGCATTACATACAGTGCTCTTGAGCCTGAGCTGAATGTACACTAAGCTCAGATACCACTTCACTATCCCTGGTTTCTAGCAATGAGAAAGCACATTCTTGGTTAGTTTCGTTACTGAGGTGCCCTACCCTGCTATTTCTGGCTTCTATTTAACTTTGAAAGCAAAGTGAGCACTGGAGAACGTAAAAGACATTGCTTCTCTTGTGTTTTATCATTAGAAAGCAGAAAATTAATATTAATAGAGTAAAAATGCATTGTGCAAGCCTTGCTTTTTTATTATATTTCAGAAATCGTGCTCGGCTGGGGTTATAATTGAAGAAGAAATTGCAGATCAACTCATAGGACCATGAGCATACATTTGCTGTCAACAGAAAGACTCTCAGGGACTTCAGTTAGTACTAGATTGCAGGCTTCATATTTACATTTAAAAGTATTCCCCTCTGTGTCCTTACACAAATTATTAGGCTATTCAAACTCAATGAAAGATAAGCGGAAGATGAAAAAGTATGTATTAAATATCTGCCAGAGAGTGATTAAAGAAGGGCAGTTTTGAGAGCTGTCACTCTGGCACTTCCCTCTGGCATTTCATCAGTGGGATATCCCCTCAGTGTCTGAACATTTTGTATCCAACCACTTGAAATCACAAAGAAAAAGAAATATGTTCCTCTGTGTTCTAATGATTGTATAAGACAGAATAATACAAAAGAGAGAGTATCTTTCATTATACAGTACTCCTGGAAAAAAATCAAGCACAAAACCAAAAAAAAAAACCACCCACAAAAAAATCACAACCAAAATACCCTCTTGTTGATGTCTAAATGATTATATATTCACCTGTTGCTCTCCCACTATCTTCCTGAATTTTTTAATTTGCAAGAACAAGATAGGAAAAAGCAGTCACTAATGAAGAAATGCTTTATCTGGATAAAACACCTTGTTCCAGTAAGCAGCATTTTTCTCTTTCTTTAGAGTGCACAGCCTTTATTTCAAAAATTAATCTAATAGCTGCTGTTTTCCAGTAATTCAAACTAGTCATAAAAGTATATTTAATTATTGTATAATCAGTGGCATAAGATAAATGTGTTCTGCTCAGTTGCATTTCCATGAAATCGGACTTTTCTGACACTTCAAAATGCCTGTGGTGGACTGAAAAAAGCTGTGTAACTGGTCTAAAGCAGAAAAAGCTAGACAAATGCATGAGTAGAATCAGAGAACCACAGAATGAACTGAGTTGGAAGAGATCCTCAAGCTCAACTCCTGGCCCTGCACAGGGGCCAAGAAAATCCCACCATGTGCATTGTCTGAGAGCATTGTCGGAATGCTTGTTGAGCTCTCTCAGGCTTGGTGCTGTGACCACTTCTCAGGGAAGCCTGTTCCAGGGCACAACCATCTTCTGGGTGAAAAATCTTTTTAAAGTATTGAACCTAAACCTTCCCTGACACAGCTTCGGGCCATTCCCAGGGTCCTGTCACTGGACACCAGAGACAAAAGGTCAGTGCCTGTCCCTCCTCTTCCCCTCATGAGGATGTTGAAGACCACAATGAGGTCTCCCCTCAGCCTCCTCCTCTCCAGGCTGAGCAGATCAAGTGCCCTCAGCCACTCCTCAAACAGCTGCCCCACAAGACTCTACCAGGAGAGGCTGAATAGAGGCACAATCATCTCGATTCACAACGTTTTTTCTGAAACATAGCAAACAAATATTATCCCCAGATTAAAATCAAAGCCAGATAGACAATCCCTGGTTTAAACCATTGCTCCAGTAGTTTCTTTTATGGTAAAAATTTCTTTCCTTAAAACACAAAAACTTTTATGAATCAGGTACTCATTCAGCATTTCATACATTCTTCCATTTATATGACTTAGAATATCAGTATTGTACAATAGGCCTTACCCCCAAAATTCTCTTAAACATATTTATAAATGTTAAAAACCAGAACAATCTATTATGGACACAGTAAAGACTCAGCTAAAAAAAAAATTCTTATCACACTAACTCCAAGCAAAATAAATTTATTTTGACACCTTTGCAGCTGTCCTTATTCTTTAAAAGGAAGAAGTATGCAATATAGCATAAGCAGTTGCTTCTTTTTTAAAAAAAAACACATTAATGAGACTTGGGCAAGTAAAACATGGATGTTGAGTAATAAAAAGGGTTATTAGCTGACAAGGTTACGACCTTGGTGATGTGAAGATCAAAGCTGCATGACTTAACTCTCTAGTTCTAAACTCTGAGGTCCAAAATACCGTTCAAACGAACATAGCAAAGAACAAGCAAAACTTTCAGGCCCCTCACCAGAAGACTGAGAGCTCTGGGAGAGCTCACAGACACAAAATTATGAGAAGGCATTGAGGATCTATTTATCAGTTCAAACTGCTGCAAAGCACAATCCTGCTCTGGAGCGTGACTTAATAAAAAAATCAAAATCCAAAATATGGCAGATGCTTTCCCAGTAAGGTCTCATATGTGTCAAGAGGCAGCAACTTCATCTTTGGGAATACAAACAAAATAGAGGACTCAGAGGGGAGAAGTGTCTGTCAAACATCTCAGCGTGCACCACACAATACCTGCTGTACACACTCTGGTGCCAGGGGAGCAGAGCTCTGAACCTGCCTCCCATGTTTTTCATGGAAGGATTGTAGACACATACTGGGGAGCAGCAGAGAGCTGTCTCTAAGTCATGTATGCACATGAGACTGTTGCTATTACTGGTTTTTGTCTGAGATATGAGATGAAGGTTTTTTAGTCCCCCCCGGTCCCAGCCATTTAAAGAGCAGGAAAATGTTCCCAAGGACTGATATCGTGCTCAATTCAGGAATTTCTGCCTCCGCTTACATTCTCTAAAATTTCACTGATACCTGTGCAAACATACAAAATGAACGTGAGACTCTAATGCAATATTACTTACTATAAACTGATGTGGACACCAGTTCAGGAACTCAACAAACACTTTGAAAAATACTCTGAAATTAAGACTTTGGACTTCACTGATTCAGTTTTCTTAACTTGTCAGCTTTCAAACCCTTGGATCTAAAATCCATACTGGTTTGCTCCTCACTCAGGCATAGGAAGCAGTCAAAAAAAGGCACTTTGTTCTAAATTGTGTAATTTGCACATGTGGAACAGAGAGAAGAAACTGATCTTTGATCTAAATTTAATTAAACACTTTTCTCATTGACACGTGAGCTTCTTCTCTCCTTACAGTTCATTCACTGGCTAAGAAATGATTATTTTTTCCAGCCATTATCAATTTTCACAGCATTGGTAAAAAGGTTTAATATAGGAAAAAACCTCATCTCAGTGGCCAAAGCTAATAGACATGAATCGCAAATGTACGTTGCCATGAGATTTAAGGGAGAAAGCATTCTATCAGTTTTTAAACTAAAACCATATTCTGAGCTTTAAATTGGCATAGAGGGAATGATTTTGGTGGAATTATAGGACTCTCCCAAAATGCTAAATATTGGCAATGAGTACTTCTCTCCCGACTCCTTTCACAGAAAGCCACGAGATATTCTGTGCTCTGTTCTATAGGGATTTACAGGACTACAGGAAGGAAAACTTGCTTTGAGTAAGTGTTTGCAAAAGAAGCTTCCAGTACACAGCCTTCTTTGTGCTGGGATGGTGGTGATGATGTTCCACAATTCAGTCCAAATTTTGGAAGGAAAGGGGGCTTTCATGCAAGTGCCAAACAGAATACAGTTTCTATATTTTATAGGGATCCTGGGATCTTGGTTCTTATCATCCATTCAGCATTTGCAGGATAAAATCTTCTCCTTGAGTTCCCCCTACCTTGGGGAAGAAGATTTTACTTTCTTCAAGTTGAAAGAAAACATAGAGTCTTTTTCTTCAGACACTGCTATAAAGAAGACAATATCTCGGCATGAAAGTTTTAATGATATTGTCTTTGTGGCTTAAAAATTTCAGGAACAAGTAATAGTCTGAAGCCCATAATCCTATTCACTCTGTTAAATTAGTAAGGTCTTCAGAAGCATTTTCTGACAGCTGAACGTTACTGTTATGTCAAAAGAGGCTTTTCACGCTCTGGACCCATGTTATCTGGACACCTTCACTGCTCTGTTTCCTAGTCCACCCCATTGAACAGCTGTTTTCCATGGCACTATAACACTGGAAAAGTGAAGTTATTGAAAACATAAACTAAACCCAGAGGTTAAAAACTACTCAAACCCTATAATTTATCCCAAACTTTATCAATTAATTTATTAGAAGTCTTAGAAAACTTACCTTTAAAATTTGGTCTGATTCTAGCATCATATCCTGATGTCCTTCCCATCAATTTGTCCAAAAAATCCGAAGGAGACAGGGTCTGTGAGGGGGATTTTCCAGATCTTGAATCATGTTCTTTACAGAAAGTCGTCCTAAATAAATTATTAGCCACCATTAGCTAATATTTAGCTGGTATTGTATTCAAGTCATGGAGAAATTACATCACTAAATAAAATTGTCTCAGCTCACTGAAGGTAGAAATTAATATTTTTAAAGAGCAACACACTGTGCCTTTCATATGAAAACTTTATTCTAGAAATAAATATGAGTTTCAAGTATCATGCATGAATACAATTTTCTATTCAGAAAAAAACTTAGCTTTAAAATAAATTCATTACAGTTTTAAGACTTTAGAAGATTCAATTTACTCTTCACCTTAACATGTAAATCCATCTTAGAGTGATTTTGATATCCTATTTTATATCGTTATTTTAATTGCATGGATGTTGTTAAATGTTATGTTAACACTGGTTTAAGGTGGTCTTAAACTTCCAAACCACAGTCAGCAACACTTAACAAGCAACACTGAAAAACACTGGATTTTTTAATGTTGGGAAAGATACAGATGGAAAAAAAATTTTTATAGATGCCACCCAAAAAAGATTTAAATCATGATAGCGGGTGTCTGGATTCTTTCCCAGCATGGCAAAAAGGGTTCTGGAGTCAGTCACAAGTGATCTTAGGGGGTTTCACCCCCACTCCATGAGCACTGGATAATAAAATTTAGTATCACCAGGTGGTATTCATATGCAAGTTCTTTGAACACGTCTGTTTCATGGATTTAAGAGAAAACTTCTGGTACCATATCATGTGTGTGAAATGCTGTGTACATAGCACATTACCTATTGCAAGCACATAATATATCGTAGAGAAAGACAGTTTAGGAGTTCCCCATGGTTGTTCCCCAGGGAAAAAGAAAATTGAATGAAAATGGTCGTATTTGGTGTGTAGAGGAACAGATTTAATAATAAAACATTATCTTAAGTCTTAACTAATTAATTTCATTGTGTCTGTTTCCACTTAATCTTTGAGCTAAATTAAAAGTAATTCTGACTCTGACTTCTTAGTCACTCTGTTTAAATATTTTCCCAAAGAGAACCTCTCAGTTTCTGGAGTGTTTCATGGGGTATTCTCATGTATCTACATGCAAGTATAAAAAAATCAGATATACATGTGATTATCTGAAATGAGAAACAAATATCAAATCCTTTCTCTTGCTACAAAAGAGAAACAATTCACCAGGACTGTTAAAAGCCAAGGTGGTAGTAAATTCTCGTGATGTGATTCCACACATTTTTTTCAGGTTCCATTTATAGGAGGCGGTTGCTTCCTTTTGCTTTTGTCAATGACAGGGTACCATTACAGATATTTTTAATATTTAATAGACAGCAGATGATATATCCAACTTTAATAATGAAATAATTCAGTTAAGAAAATAAAAACTGAAAAATTAAGACAGTACACTTATTCCTATATAAATTATTTCTGTTTTCATTCAGAGTCCACTTACGAGCCATGGTGTGAACCCAGACTCACAAATATAAACACTGTTTCACTCTGACACTATATGTGTGCCTCACTACTCTTAGATACATCTGTACCTGCAGATGCACAGCAGCATACAGTTCAATAGTGAATCTCATCTAAAATGCTATTCTTGTTAAAAAGACTGACCTGTTTGCTTAGTACCACCAAAAAAAAGTCAATAGCTGAAGCAAAACCCCATGAAACGTTAAAAAAAAATCAGAAACATTGGGACTTTAAGTGAACACAGTACTAGTCTGATAGAGAGATTTCCCAAAATCTGGCTGGTTCTCTAATTTCAAATAACTACATTCCTGACAAACCTGGTACAATCATTTCCAAAGATTGAAGGGGAGGGAACCAAAGCAACTTCCTAAACAACCTCTGCCAGGAGCAGAGAATTTGCACTTTGAAAGAAAAGCCGAAGAAAATGTTCTTAGCTATGCTGATATACAGTGAAAAAAACCCACATCTTCGCATCAGAAAATGGAAAATAGACCACCCAAACTTGAGATTATTATTTTTTGTGTTTGTTACCAAGCAACGAGTCTCTGAGTGTAAAAAGGGATAGTCTATATAGAATGAACACAAAACACTCCCAAATACAGCAAACAAACTAGGTTATTGTGACGTAGTATCTTTATAGTTATGATTCTCACGACCTTTTGACAAATATTATTACAGAGTGGTATCACCTACCTGAAGTGGTTTGTCTCTAAGAAAAACGCAAACAAGGTTGTCAATATTTTCACTAGCTGCCGGTTCATTCCTCCTGCTTTCTGTGATGATTTGGAAATATCCCAGAAATGATTCCAGAGAGATGCACAGAAAAAGTAAGCTGCTGCTGCCTAGATTTCCAAATTCAGTAATAATTTATTTTTCTTGACAATCAGGAAGAGAAGGTCTGGATCTCTACAAAGTAGGGGTAAAAGAGAAGTGCCAGTCCTTGGAATCATGGTCAGGTCAAGCCTAGGCTCATCTCCAGCAGTCAGCACAAAAGAGATAAGGCATCAGACACAGTTGTTCCCCCGACTTGCTTTTGGTGATGAAGAGGAGAAAAAAAAAAACAACAAAAAAACACCCACAAGCAAAAAAAGAGGAAAAGAAATGGAAAGAAAGAGGATAAAAAGGAAAAGAAAAGAGGAGAAAACCCAACTAAGCGAGGAGCATCAGGCAAAAGCGAACAGCGCTGAGAGCAGTTCTGTTGTCGATATGTTTTATTCCCCTTTCGCTGGAAATTAGTATTTATGAACGGTGGTGGGGCTACTGGGTGGCTCTGCTTTCCCCCTCTTTGGGTAGAGAAGCGTCGGCGTTGCCGCGGAGGGCGGGAGGGTGTGCGGGAGCGGGGGGGCTGTAGGGACGGCGGGAGCGGGGCCGCGGGGAACCCCAGCGCTGTGCTGGAATGGGGCGGGCGGGAGCGCACGGATTCAGCACTCGGACAGCTCCGCGCCCGCGCTGCGCATGCGGGGGCTGCG
>VZSR01003803.1:66598307-66633193 GCA_013398615.1 Brachypodius melanocephalos | reverse complement strand
CTGCGCAGAACTGCGTCTCTTCCCTCCACCCTGCGCAGGGAAGCCACCCCGCAAAGAGGCGGCTGAAACCGGACCTCATCACCGCGCATTATTGTGTATGGAAAGTGCGGCTGTCGAGAGGAAAGTGCCGGATTCCTGTCGTTGGTGCCATCCGCCAGGAGGAGAGGCACCAGGCAGAAGCTGATGCACAAGTTCCACCTGAACATGAAGAACTTTACTTTCAACAGTGTGGAAATCAATTCCTGCAAAGAAGTTGGGATTTTTACCCATCCTGCACTCCCAAAATAAAAGGAACTATTGTTCTTGCTTCAATTTTAGACTCATCTTTTAGGTCCAGCTGTACTCTCCTGCCACAGAACCAGTTCTCCTGAACACTGCTTCACTTCCACAAGAGTATTTGCACACGCACACAATTTTCATATCTCCAAGTAAAAAACCTACAGCTTCATGACAATTACTGTAACCATGTGTCTAGTCATCTTTAAAAAAATGCTTCTGAAAAAGAATTGTTCTGTTCACACATTAGCAAGAGATCAAAGCCACATAGTGTTCATCAAATGAAACTCAGTTGTTGCATTTTGTTTGTTTATTTTAGTTTAATAAGGAAGCATGTATCTGAAAATAACTCCACAATTAAATAAAATATAGAAAATTAAAAAAAAAAAATAGAAAATCATAGAATGGTTGTGGTTGGAAGAGACTTTAGACATCATCTAGTTCCAACTCCCCTGCAATGGGCATGGACAGCTTCCACTATATCACGTTGCTCAAAGCCAAATCCAACCTGACCTAGAACATATCCAGGAATGGGGTGTCCACAACCTCTCTGGGCAGCATTTTTCAGTACCTCACCACCCTCATAGTTAAGAATTTCTTCTTAATATCTTATCTAAACCTGCCTTCTTCAGTTTAACATCTATCACTACATGTCCTTGTAAAATGTCCCTTTCCAGCTCTCTTGTAAGCTCCCTTTAGAGACTGGAAGGTGCTATAAGATCTCCCTGGAGCTTTCTCTTCTCTGGGCTGAACATTCCCAACACTCGCATAGGAAAAGTCCTCCATCCCTCTGATCATCTTCATGGCTTCCTCTGGATTTGCCCCAACAGGTCAATGTCCTTCTTGTTCAGGATGACCCCCTGAACCTGTACACAGCACTCCAGGAGGAGCCTTACAAAGCACAGGTGCAGAATCCCCTCCCTCGATCTGCTGGTCACGCTGCTTTTGGTGCAGCGCAGGATGTGTTAGGATGTCTGGGCTGCAAGCACACATTGCCAGCTCATGTCCAGCTTCCTGTCCACCAAGACCACCAAGTCCTTTCCCCAAGGGCTGCTCTCAATCCATCCTCTGCTCAGCCAGGATTTGTGCTTGGGATTACCCCAGTCCAATGCAGGACCTTGTTCTTGGACTTCACAAAGTTCATAAGGCCCACCTCTCAAACCTCTCAAGAACCTTCTGGCTGGCATCCCTTCTCTCCAGCCTGTCCACCCCACCACACAGCTGAGTGTAGAGGATGCACTCCATCCCATCATCCATGTTGCTGTCAAAGATGTCAAAAACAAACCTTATTAATGATCCTTAGGCATGAATGTTAGATAATGCAACATTTTATGCACAAAAGATTGAAATAACTGAAAGGGCAGCCCAAAGTTGCAAATGTAAACTAAATTCCTTATTGCCTTAGCTGCTGAATCTGTGTCAGTGACAGAAATTAAGGTCCAGTAGAAGGAAGGTCACTATCAAAGTTTGTCATTAGACACTGAGTACTAATGCTGAATCATTGCACTGTAGTGTGACCTAACCCTTTCAAAAAGACAGGTCATATTAAAGAAGAGAAGTTGAGTTATGTCTCTTACTGCAGTGTCTTATTCTGAGAAATAAAGCTCATAAAGCTGCATCTGGAAATAATGGAATACTGTTGAGTCAACAAAGAAGTGCATTTCAAAGTTTGTGCCTGTTCTCATCTAGATAGGAACCCAGTAATAGTGGGGTATATTTTTACCTTAAGTTGAGATAAATGGGAAAACTGGAAAGCATGATTTCTATCAGCTGCAGGAAAAATCTATGTCTCTTTAACCTACACTGCCACCTGCTTAAAAGTGTGGGGAATCTCAGAACTGCTTGCAGAGTTCGTAATGCAGAAGTCACTGAATACAGCAGATATGTTTCCAATGAATCTGTTAATATGGATTTTGTGACATGACATGCTTTTAAAGACCTATAAATACTCATTACCCTTTTTGGTAACTGCAAGTAACTGAACATTTTCTTAAGTTTTCTAACTGGAGAAAACCTACTTAAAATTCTGCTTTCCAGGATTTAGCTGCTACTGGCCATTTTCTGCATTTCATGGCTTATTTGAAATGCTAAATATCTATATCTCTAAGCTAAATAAAAATTGCAGGAAGTTCTTCAAAGCATACTTCCCTTAATTGATGTGGGCTTTTTAAAAACATGGTGAGAGATGTCATGATGAAAATTTAAAGTATCTGTTCCACCATTCCTTACACCTCCAAATATCTAGTCTTTAGTGAGATATTACTCAGCATGGTGGTTACATGGAAGTGCCAAGGAAAACTTAATTATTAAGGGTTGAAAGCAGTGTGTTACTGATGCTTATTGAACTAACAGCAGCAGTCATTCAGTTAGTTCTCTGCTTGAAATCCTGGGAGTTCAAAGCAAATGTTTTCTCTAATCAAAGGGTTCCAGGCCAAGCTCCCATGTACACTGGGGGTGAAGGGGATCAGATTTCAGTCCATCACCACTTTTTCATGAATTAACACATGCATGAAGAACTTCTTACTTTCAGCTCTCCTTGCATCACAGTTACTCCTCACCCTTCTATCATAAAAAAAAAAAAGAAAAAGTTGTTTATAGTTGTTTTGAGTACTGTATGTCTCTGACCTGTCATTCATTCACAATTAAATAGTGTTTATTAAATGTGCACTTGATGGCAGGGGATGATTCAGGGCAAGAGAACCATTTGGGAGCACAGCTGCCTGGATGTACCTGGCACTTTCTGGTGTTCCCCTCCTCTGCCAGAGCCAGAGCCTTGAGGAGCAGTGCCACAGATGTGCAGCAGGTTCTGGATGAACTGTGTATGTTCAATTGCACAGATGTGATTCTTTTCAGTGTCATTCATTTGTTATCTCCCACAACACATTTCTGACAGCAGAAGTGTTGCAAATGAATAGGAGTCAAAGACTCCCACCTGGGATTGGAGGGGAGCCTTGTAAAACGGCACAGGGATGTGCATGAAGAAAGGATGGAAATGTTTTCACGTGAAAAGGCTAAATAAAACATCCCTATGGTTTCTCAGGCACATACAGAAGCTTAATAATCATGGCAAATACGGCATATTATTTCAAGTATGAGCTAATCCAGTCCAATTTCTCTATTCCACCTGAGTTTCTTAGGCACTAACTTACTGGGCAGAAAATAGGACAGAATTATCCTGTTTCCATGTAAATGGTTTTAAAGCAGTTAGTTGATGGAACATGATTTATGTTTGTTTGCACTGTTTATGCATTTCTGAAAACCTAAGAAATGGAAGAAATAAGGTCATACCTCTTTCTCAAATTATGATAAATAAAGGATCCAGACACATGCTTCTGAGAGAACAAGATCCATCATTTCAAATATGCAATTAGTGTCTATAAGAAGAGAAAATTCAATATAACTTTCAAAATGGTGTGTCAAATTATCATACTTGTTGGATGTTGGTTAACAACGACAAGTGTATTTCAATATAGTGCCAAATATAAATGAATCGAGAGTACAGTCTATGTAAAATGTCCAATTAGAGTGAAGGCAAAAAAGGCCAAAACAAAAACCTGAAGATAATCTAATGTGACTGCATGTTGAGCTAAGGATAAGAAACCAACTGGCCTGGATTTTGCACCAGACAAACTGTGTGCCAACCATAACAAACTGTGTAAAGGATAGAACAATGTAATTAAACCCTGTTTCTTTTTGATTTGAGAAGTTCTGTTAATAAGAGGTCTCTTTCAGTGAGTGATAGTTATAGCCTTAGTTGTCAGGAAAAGGCAATAGCCAGATTTTCAGCTGCCCAATATGAAAACAAATATTTTTATTTACAACATTTTTATACCTGGCATTAACAGATACTACAATGCATTTGTCAGAACAGCTCCATTTTGCATATGTGCAAAATATTTTCATAGCCTTTTTTTTTGTTATTACTTGTCTTAGTATCTCTAAATTTTTAAAAAACCCCTTCCACATAGAAATTCCTTGTTGTTCTATATTATGCAGTTTTTTCCCTTTTAAATAGTGACAAAAAGATCTGGAAAGAGATCATAACAAGTTTACTTTTAATGGAATTAGGTACTTTAAATATACTATTTGTATTGAGTTTACTTGCTATACGTGAATTTTGTTTTCTGAAATCCTGAATTTATATTATATATTATATAAATATTAATTTATTATATATGCATGTATTTCTTTTGTTTTATAAAGCACCTTATAATATTAATTCCTGGTGTATTTTTTACACTGCAAATGTAAGAAATAAAGAATGAACTAAATCTCACTTGAAATTTTGTTCCCTCCATTAAAGGTCTGGTAATTTTACCATGTAAAATTATGTAGGGAACTACATCAATTTCACAAGCTGGCTCAAGTAGGTCCAGCTATTGAGTTTTAGGGTTATTAGATTCTTGATTTGCATGATTTGTAACACTTTACTCCTCATGAGTTACCAATGGTATCATTACAGAATAGGAGAGCATTTCATACAAATAAAATAAAATAAAATATCTGGCATTTGAAATTTGATAACATTGGAAATAAGGAGCAAATATGAATAAAATGTTATTTATGTTTCAATCTGACTGTAGGAGAAGGCAGGAAGGTTAAAATGAGCAACTCATTCAGCCCTTGACCTTCAGTGCCAGTATGTGATTCGTGTTGGGAGGGAGAAAAAAAAAACTCAAACAGGAGAAAAAACAGTAGTCAGAAACAGCACAAAATTGTCTTATTTCCCTTTTCATATTTCCTCCTGGCAATTTAGATATGAATTGGATAATTCCTTGCACTTTGTGCCATTTATGACTTAAATTCCTTAAGATGACATGTACCATATATTGTATTTGAAGAAAGTATCCAAAGAGGAACCTTCACTCAAGGCAATCTAGTCATGATGAGAAAATCTGTCTTAAACATTAAACTGGTGTCTTGTTTCTTTAAACCTTCTCTCGTGAAACCAGAACTTCCTTACTTGGACATACTGTCTGGCTTAGGGGAAGGGATTCCAGTAGTCAGAAATTATTCCAGACCCTTTCCAGCAGAGCATTTCTGCCTCTCTGCCCTGTGATACTTCAGTTCATGATAGACAGGAGGCAAAGAAAGTGGCATGAATTGACAAGGTAGTGTCCATTACCTACCTTTGTGTAGGGTCCAGGGACAGGGAAAACAGAAAATAACCTTGTCTGCTTCTGCACACTTACACCCAAAATATAGTTGCACGGGTTGTGAGATAAGTTCTTGTTCCTGTGAATGAGTCTGGGCTTGGATCACCACCTTTAGATCATCATTGCTGCAGGAAGACAGATTAAGGCTCTTTTTTTTTTTTTTTATCTCACTTGAATGGAAACATCAGTTACAATTTCTACAAAACACATCAGGCACAAATTGCCATCACCAAGTGAGGCCACTCAGAAGGAAAATCAATGATTTGAACCAAGTTATGTTTACATTTACTGCATATGAACCTGTATACAACAACTTTATTGTAAATATATGCTATTACCCACCTCCTTTGTTTACTTTCTCTGAAGTAACTACAGCTATGAGAGACATTCTTTTCACAGAAAATCAACATGCCATTCATTTCTTAGAATTTAGTAGCAAAAATTAAGTGTCTGACCAATATTCATTCATCTTTAGTATTTCAATTGTTTTAAATTCTGACAGAAACAGCAGCATGAAGAAACTATACAAGAGTTTTAGCTAATGTAGGTTGACTAGCAAAGAACTCTGTTATGTTGAGATTGTTTATCTGGTGAACGCTTTCTTCCTATATATGTATAAATACATGAAAATTCCATCGCACTTCTCGATTTCATTTGCAGTAATTATTTTGTGCCAACTGTTATGTATTAACCTGATGGATAAAATATCTTACTCCTACTGTAGATTAGATACTCCAGCAGACAGCAGAATTGTATAGTAACAATGACTAATGCTGTGCATAGTAATCAGTTTAATCATGTCTTCCCTTAATGCTTGCAAGCTAAATTGGCTTCTGTTCTCATGGTATTATTTTGTAAATTTTGGTCTTTGATATTTAATCAAGTATGCATTCTTCCTGGCTTGCAACAAAACATTTTTTTTACCCCATTTAATGCTTATCAAGTTTACTCAAAATAACATTTTAAAATAGATTTTACAATATTGTATTTGATCTAGCCATAAGGATGCTCTGATCTTCAATGGTATAATCATGTATGTGGACTGAAAAAAAGCTGTAAAGCTTAATTCATTTATAAATGGATTACAAGTATTTCTTAAAACTGATCCTTTAATTTTATATGCCTGCTGAAGAACATGATGAAAATAATCATGATACAAAACATAAATTTTTTAGATTATTCTGTGTGTCCTGCTTGTGCTGGTTCTGCCTTGTCAGGACTAGCTACTCTCTAGCAACTCCAAAATGTAAACCCATACCCATATTCAATACTGTTAACACATGTAAAAACCCAACATAATAGAAAGGGGAAAATACTTCTTCCTAGGTGATATTTGGGACAGTTACCTACAGCATAAAAACTGCTATAGCGTGGAGCATGCAATAAGGTATCAGCATCACAAAACAATTACTGATGTGTGCTGTGAAAGCTTCATTTTGTGATTTTCCATGCCAAGCCAGTGTCTTATTTCTATTTTTCTCCCTAGTGTTTACTAGAGAGGAGTATCAAGAGCAAATGTGTGAATGTGTGGGTGCATAAATTCTTTACCCATATCTTTTCAGTGGTTCTACTTGCTGGGAGGAAAAGTGTCATTTCTACCTCAGCTGACAATCTCTTTTGCTTTTGTGGTGCAGCACAGAGAGAGAGGAATCTCGAGTTCTGCATTCCAGTGACTCACTGCTGGCTCTGCAGCTGCCTGGTAGCAGGCAGAATTTGGGTATTCCTGTGATCAGGAGTCTGTTGAGCTTCAAAAGCAGAGAAACGACCTAGCAATGTATTGACGGCAGCCTCACAGGCTGCATGTTTGTGGTATGCATGAACAGAGATATCTGCAAGGTATCGTCTAAGTCATTAGCAATATTGGAGCTATGATTAGAGCATGTGTTTGCTTATGCCAATAAGGCATACTGTGGAGGGGTCAGGTTCTTGGGACCTAGAGGAACTAAAATTCCGCTGAGGTATGTCTCAATCCCCTGTAAGGCTGTCTGAGATCCAAAGAATAGTGTTGCAGAAAGATATGATTTATTTGTAAATATATTGAGCAACATTAGCATGCTATGTCATTTTATATAAAAGACTTTCTTTTGTTCTTTCTAGCATATACTGAATAATAGATATCACTAGAAAAACTGTATAAACCAGTATTTAAAACATGGTGAAGGAAATAGTTTTATTCAAGAATTTATTTATACAATCATATAGACTGTAACATAAAGAATTGTTCATTATGGGGTAAAATGAAGATTGCCCATACATTTCCTGAAAGGCTTAACAATGCAGGTCTATATTCTCTCACCTTGATTTTATATAAAATTTTTGTTATTCCAACGGTTTAAATTATCTTCTCATGTCTGGTCATATTCAGTGACAAACTACTAAGCAACAGAGAGCTACAATAAAAGATTCTTCTACAAAATATATATATTAGCTACTCTCTTTTCTCTTTGGACAGTAATTAAAAAACAAGTTTCTATTAAACATTTTACCTATATTAATCGTACTGCCCTGGCAGGAATCCATGCTTATTAACCCACTGCATTGAACAGTGGCCTATAGAATTGTTGTAATAAGATTTTATGAAGAGTTACCAATTTAAAATTTCATTCCTTCCCAGTGCACGTACATAATTACTATCGACACCAATGTGAGTTACGGATTCATTACACTGAGAGGAGAAAAAGGCTCCTACAGAGAACCTGGATCTGTTCATATCTATCTCTCAATTGTTTACACTCTAGGGAATAAGTAAAGGTCATTCTCCCAGGCTTTTCTCCTTTCCTGCCAAAATATGAGCCAAATTAAAGTCAATTGGAGTTTCATTGGAGCTTTCAGACATCGCAAGAATTCAGCTTGTTAAACAAGTTTATTTCAAAGATGTTATAAACAACAACCTCTCCCCCATCCCCCCCAAAAACCCAACCTTAAATAAACAAACAAACAAAAAAAGAAGCCTGCTTCACAAAGCAGTAAAAGCTTCAGTAAAAGCTGCTTATGCCAAGGTTTCAGTCATCTTCACAGTTATAGTTAGGTAGATACTGGCTCTTCTAAAATCATCTGGATGATGGTTTACCTTAACAATAGCTCTCAGAATCTCCTATTGATAAAGGCATATATATTTTTCAAAATTGGAGTGATCAGGTTTTGCTGCTTCAATAATAACTACAGAAGACAAAAAGAAAATAAAAATAACAAATTAAAAGCCTTCCTAACAACATGATCTAAAAATACTAAGATTGTCTTGCAGCTGTTGATCTCTATGTTAAAAAAAGACAAAAACAGCATTGATGTTTTGAAAGAAAGATATTAACCACCTACTGGTTAAATTTATGTTGTTGTAAAATTAATCCTGTTAGCAAGATAAAGGTTGACACCAATACAGAAAGACAGCCTTCATATTGATTTAAGCAAATACAGATCCAGGAGTATTCAATGCCCAAAGCATAGCAACAGGGCCTTGGTGAGACACTTAGACTCTTCCCATGATCCAGTTAGAGACACCTGGACCCTGGACTTCTAGCATCCTCAATCTTTGTCCTTTCTCTTAAGCGTGAGGTCTTCCAAGTTAAAACATGCAATCCTCTGTCTAATGGCAGAAGTCACATGAACTCTGCAGTACTTTAAAAACATGGGACAATACCTTTAGAATATTACCAACCAAACTCTACAAATTATGGTTTTGTTAATGACACTGAGAAGGATGCACCATTTAAAAAAAAAAAAACCTACTGAGACTGGATGGTTGTTTGTTTGTTTTGTTTGTGTGTTTGTTTATTTTAAGGAAAAGCCTCCCCATAACAGGAATAAAAGATCCAGTAGAGTGTAGAATGTCCTCCAAGTTAGATCTGGCAAAACAGGATGCAGAAAAGGTTTGAAGCCTGTGAAGCTTTGCTAAGACTCAGAAAACAGCAAGTTTTCTTTCACCCAGGAAAACGTACCAACTCTCTTACATCCTCTGACCTCTCTCTGCTGGTGCAAGCCAAGGCAGCTCTTGTGCCTGGCTGCCAGATCTGATGTTTCAACAATTCCTCAGCACTTCTAATTCTGATCTCTTGGATGCCAACCAAAGATTTTTAGCAGAGGGGTCAAGAGAAAGAGTATTTATTTGATAAGTGCAGGGGAAATGCCACCATCACAGCAGATGTGTACCTATTGCATAGCATCTCCTAGAACAGATCTTGGAGCAAAAGACAATGAATGTGTCGATTTCTCCAGTATTTAAGTTCAGAATTCACTTGTATGTGAAACTTTTGAGCAGCTGAAGGCAGACTTCTAAAAGACCTTTAGATAACTTAAGTGAGCAGCAGCTTGCCTTAGCTGTCCCACCTAAGCCATTGCAAACAGTGAATTTCAGCTGTGTCCCATGAATCCTCATGCACTCCAAGATACAGAAAGCTCAACGCAAGGTGCACGTGTTCCTGCTGTTTCAGAACTGTGGAACTGGAAATTCACAGTATGTATTGAGAAACAATTGATGTCTTTGAATTAACCAACAACTAGTGTTACAGTTTACTCTCTATTCCTTCATCTTCTAAGAAAAAAATTGCTAGTATGCTGAGGTCTTCCTTTTGACTGTATGATAACTTGGAACCTTAATGTGGGCATATCCTCCGATATCAGTTGTTGGGATAACACAAAGTAACTGGAACATGTCAAAAACTTGAGATAAATAGTAATCAGTGTATAATTAATTAATCATCTTCCCTCTTGTGCTTAACCCAGAAGGATAATCAAATGTGCTTCAGGCCAAACTGAAGTGTGATATACTGTACCAAGTGTGGTTAGCAAGCACGTAAGTTGCTTGCAGACTTTTGAAAATTTAGATTAATTTATAGAGTGGACCCAACTGATTCCTTCAGAGTACTAATAAAGATGGTTATTCAAACTGGTTTTAGTATTTGAATGTTTATTGTATATCACTGATATCGCTTTTTGTAAATAATCAGTGCAAAAACTTGAAAATATTTATTTGGTCTATACTCTGACCACATCCTTCTGTTACACTGCTACCTAATTTTGTCTAGAAAAGGAGACTACCCTTAATTAATATGGAAATGTTTACACAGTTAAATTCATTAACATATTCCTTATCTAGCTCATCAATCAGTGTCGCTTTTTTCCCCCTTCTTTTTTCCCAGAACCACTGATAGGAATATATTTCATACTCACTTGGTTTTGGGTTTTTTTCAAATCTAAATTCTCTGCCCTGACCTGCACCACTGATCTCTACATGTCTTCATACAGAGCTCATACTGGTATCAAGAAGAATTGTAAATATTTAAGACTTGAGTTACTTCCCAATGCAACCAAAACAAGTGTCTGTTCTGACTTCATTTAGAATTCATGTTCGTTAGGAAAAGCTAAAAAAAATACATGAACAAAGGAAAGGGAGAATTCAGATCTTTGACAATTTTTTTGTATAAATGCGTTTGAAGAAACTTTTTGGAAATATCTATGAATGAGACTACTAGTCTTTTCCATTTAGCACCATCAACCTTTTTGTTCTGTGTTTTCTTTAGAGCAGTATTTTTTCATTTAATTTCCTTTCTTGTGATGAAACATTACTCATGATGTCTTGACCCTTCACAACAAACTCACATAGAAGTGTAGTCCTTCCACATTATTTATTTGTTTTCAATTTTTTTTTAACACAAGTCCTCAGAGAAACTTCCCTCTTATTCATATGCTAGACACTGCTTCAATCCCACAAACAACACTTTTCCCTCAAATAATCTTCACAGGAAAGATCATCTAATTCCTGTTTAGCTGTGAATTTCATCAAGGGCTTCCTGCTTCATTACTAAATTTAGGACATTGCTGAAATGCTGTGTCACTTCATGATCTAAACAAGTGACAAATATCTGTAATAAGAAATTCTCCCTTACCCAGTACAGAGCTATAAGGATTGCTCCCTGTGGAGACAAATCTAGACTTACTCTACAATATAAATAGCTTAGAAGGAAGAGAGTGTTCAAGCTAGGAGGGAGCAATCTTATATGGATAAACAAGCAAGTATAATTTATATGTGGGATCCTGCATGGATCTGGGTAAAGATCTGTAAATATTATCCAGATGATGTCATTACTAAATCTGATGAACAAAGTCAGATTGCAGAGGAGTGTTTCTGGTTCATCAGAAATACTTTTCCAACAGAAATCTTGTTTCAGGACAGCTGCCTGGGAACACTAAAAAATCCAAATCTCCCATGTCCGGTATGACATCTCAGTGACACTTGCAGTACTTTGATATAGAGGAGGGTCTTATAATCACAAATAGTTTATCAAGACCTGTACCATTCATCAAATAATTTTTTGTTTGGCTTCTCATCATACCTCTAGAACAATGAAGTTAACATGATGTCCTTTACACCTGTTTTTCATCAAAATGTGGTAGGAAACACAGATGCAGAAAGAAAAAGTTACAGTAACCATCTTACAAGAGACAGATAAATTAATAGCTATAGTTAATATTTTATGGACAATGTCAATAAAATTTCCCCTCCATGAACAAATAAAATTTCTCATCTGGTGTTTAAAAACATATATCCATTGAATTAGCACGATACTTTAAATAGTAGTATGATATTTATGTATTAAAGTTTTAGTTTCTCAAATAATGAACTATTTTTAAATTAGAACAGATATAATGCTCTTTTATTTTTATTTTCTGCTGTGCCATACACTCTACTAGATGTATCCACATATTTATTCAGCTTATGACTTTGCCACATGTTCTTTTTCAAAACACTAGCTTTGACACCGAATGCTGTTCTTGGTCAATAAGTGCAATCTAGCAGTGAAATCATGAGGCAGAAAATGACTGGATTGCTGAAATGTTTCAGACCATTCCCTGCCTGCAGACCACTTCATTACCCCTCTAAGGTCTTCCTTGTGTCTGTGAACAGCTTCACCCCCTTCCTCCTGGGCTCTCCTGCTCTGTCTTTTCTGTCCTGCCTGCCTGGTTGCAGTTCACAGTTCTTTTCCCAATAACAATCCCTGGGACACTCTGCCCACGTGTATATGTCAGGGACAGACATCATACAGTCTTCCTTTCATCTGGACTTTGTAGTGGTTTAGTGACTGGGTGCTTAATATTGCAGGAAAAACTAATTACTACAGCTGATTGTATGAAAGAATTGAAACAGCCAACAATCAACAGGCAAAAATAGCAAGGGAAAAAAGAGTAGTCTGCACCAGATTTGGGATCGAACAGCTTGAAATGATCAGTAAAGTTATTTCTGTGTACAAAGAAAATAAACCTCCCTAATACAAACTGAACTGTAGCTGTAAGTGCTGAGCATTTTCTTATTTGATGCTAAGCCCTGGAAGTTATCTTATCCATATTGCTGGTGTAAGTATGTGAAAATGCCACATTGTGACACATCTGTTCAGACTTGAATTTAATTTTGCCTTTTATACCCACAGGAGACTGCAAGAGCTTTGTGATCTATGTCTCCTTGTATTAATGACTCCACAACTATAGGCCACAGTCCACTGGTGTCTGTGAAATGGTCAAAAAATATGTTTTTAGTTAAAAGTTGAGATAAAGAATGCCCAGCAGCCCATGGAAAGTCATGAAAGTCGGCAGTAATTTATTAAAGGACTCTGAGGATCACTGTTATAGACAACTTAGGAGACGAATGGGAAGCTTTGCTTTTGCCTTGAGTTTAGTAGGAGGTGCACAGTGCCAGCACTCCTGACATTTGATGGCTTTCCTGCTCTCCTTAACACAAGCTTCTTTCATCTGTTTACCTTCAAAACAGTGAGTACCTGAACTTAATATTGCATGGCATGTCTGGTTTAGCTTGATAGTCACATTTTGTCCTTCGGTTCTTTAAACCAGCAATAGCTCTGCACCTTTCAGACCAGGATTCTTTGGATGTGCCCCATTTTGCCATAGATCTTTTGCAGACTGGCCTGGCAATTCTCCCTGGTCTCAGTTTTCCTCATGCAGGAAAGCATCCAATTACTACTAATTTAATGGATTTGAAGGATGATATCTCACTGGTTTTTTACTTTAGTTTGAGATGGAAAGAACTAAAAAAGATTTCCATAAGGCATCATTATTTTACATAATCTGAAACCATCCATCCTGTGCATAGTACTCCTGCGGCATTTCTAGAAGCATTCATTTAAGTGACAGTGTTTTGTTGGTAGGGAAGGCAGAATTCCAAAGCTACCTCATTATTTCTAGATGTCCCTCAGAATATGACTGTTAACAATTGTATTTCATTGCACGGAGCACAGGATTGAAATTAAAATGGAAAAAGCATTGTAGCTAATAAGGAACCAACCAAGTACAGGAACTCTGCTTTTTGCTTTTTTTAAACTCCTTTGCAATGAGTAGGAAATTTAATGCAGCCTGATGTTCTTTCTGATCACAGATGACAGAGCAACACCAAGTGTTAGCACTAATTAACTGAAAATACATGCTAAGATGTTATTACTTGACTGTAAGTATTCATTGCTTCCTTCCTTTCAGAAGAGGTCATATATTTCTCTAGCAAAGTGGGCATTTAGGAGAGTCCATATTCACATTTTCTTGTGCAATACATCCCTTCTGATGGGAATTTTTGTTCCTTGTCGTAGAGAGCTGTATCTCACCAAAAGACATAATAATAGCAATGTGATAATTGAAAAATGTTTAAGAACACTCAGACTGAGGATCATGCTTTAAAATGCTTATAGCTGAAGTTGAGTCAGTGATATTATGCTGATTTTAAAGTAGCAAAATTGTATTGTGATCTACTAAGAGGAGGCTTATTGCTACAACATTTCAAATAATCTCAGTTCTACTCATGCACTGGGAAGGTCTCACCTGTAGAGCTACGTCCAGATCGGGGCTTTGTTTTCCTGAGATCTATGGACTCATTAGAGAAGGTTCAAGGGGAGTAACAAGAATGCTCAGATGTCTACATGCCCTGTGGACTGAAAAAATCTGGGTTGCTTAGTCTAGGGAAAATGACCCCAAGGTGATGTACGGCTGGCTTCAGCTGGAGAAAAGGTAGCTGCAAAACAAATGATTAATGAACTCTTCTTTGCCAGCACTGAGGTTAGGGCAAATATAATCAGCTTAAATTACATCAGGAGAGATTTTGATTTGATGTCAAGGAAAAGTTCCAAATAGTAAGAATTTTTGGATGCTGGAACAGATTTCTGGGAGGCTGTGAAAATAAATGTCTATGCACAGAGAAAATTCCCATTACTTCAGCCCTGAGAAACAGGAACAACTGAGAACAGGTGACATTGAACTGGGAGAGGAGGAACAAAACAGCCTCCTGAAACTTTGTACAGAGCACTTTTCTATGTTTTTTATGTTATAAAAATACACCTATGGAGTCAGAGTCAACTTTGTACGAGATCTCTGAAGGTCATCTGGTCCCATCCACTTGCTCAGACAATGCCAATTTATATAGCAACTGCCCTATTTGGTCAGGCCCTTTGGGTCCTATTTTTTTCTCATTCCTTGAGGAGGAAAGTATCCATCATGGTTTGTGTAGTCTTTTCTGTGATTAATGTTCTATGTTCTCCATCTCTCTTCCGGGAATCTTAACAACTCAAAACTTAGTGTATCCTTATATACTGGCATACCTGTGAAAAGGGCAGTTGTCTTTCACAATCCATGCACATGAGAAAATGCATCTTTAAATTCCTGAGTCTGGAGCAACAGCAATGGACACTATTGCAGATGGAGGTAGAAAATTTATCAAAGTCCTACGAAGAGGGTAGTTTGAATCCCATCATGCGTGGAAGCGGTGTTTGAAATCAACATACTTCTGGAAAATTATTTTTCTGAATGTTTCTTGCAATGTTCATATCTTGAAAGAAACGATTTTGAAGACTACAGCTTCAAGGAGCTGCTCCAGAAATCAGTGAACTGCTTTTCCTAGAAACATCCATTGTTGGTCATTAACAGGAATAATCAAGAAGAGATGGATTCTGCTGAGTTTCAGACACAGCTCAGCTCTACAAACCCCAGACAGAAAGCACTCTGAGAACACCTCTTACAATTTCCCCTATTCAAAATGTTAAATATCTCTAAAGCTAGAAGAAATAACACAGGGTTAATTTTAACTGCATAACATTCTTTCACAAATGCAAAAACTATTCATTTCATCGAAGTTAAATTGGAGCCTGGAACTTCAGGGCACAGTAATATGCATGGCTACCATCCAGCAACCAAAAGATTTCCTCAAAGCCTTCCCATGCCTTTTCAATAAACTATATAATATAATTACTGAGAACATCACAGAAAGGAAATGTTTAGTTATGGGAATACTCAAATTTTCACAGAGAGCATGAAATGTATGAGAATTGTTTCTGGTTGGATAACAGCATTCTGTGTTAAAGATTAGCTGGGTTAGGAATTGAAACTTGGTATCTTACTGCTCACCTGGAGAACATAGGTGCCTGATGAAAGAAAAGTCACCCACCATGGCCTTCCCTGCAGTTTTGAAGCACTCAGTACTTTTGGGACTCAGCATAAACCAAGTTAGTCCTGCAACACGTTTCTCTTTAGACAGTGCTCAGGCAATAGCCTCCATTCTTAAGCTCTGCAGGTAAACACTTTTACAGAATGCCTTGAAATCTTCATCATTAGATTTGGGTATAGACAAGATAAATGTCAGTTAGGAATGATGAAAAGTGAAAACTTTCTCCCTCTTCTTTGGGACAGGGATTGGACTTCCTGCCCTTCAAATCTTCGATGATATTCCCAAAACACACAGATTTACATAGTCTGATAGTATCTTCCTTTGTCCCATAGAAAAAAATATATTAGGTTATTACAGAGTTTTCGGCTTTCTAATTTGATGTGTATTCTTGGGGTAGCTCTTCAAAGTATTCTTTCATTAATATTGTACCTTTTGCCGAATTATAATATAGTCCCAAAGAGATAGAATCATTTTGAATGAACTTACTTTTAATTTGCAGAACACTGAATTTAGGATGAACAGTTTTAATATTTTTAAGAGATTGAAGCTTTGCCAACATTACTGCTACTAAGGGTTTTTTTCCAATTACAATGTTGAACATGGTTAATTTCTTACCAGTCGTGGGATTTTACAATAGTTTGTAATATACTGTGAGCCTACACTTCCAAATTATATCAGAAGTGATAATTGCATTGTACTATCCTACAATAATGGTCCAATTAATCTATCATATTCTCTTTCTGTAGATCCCATTTTGATACAGTAGATCTGTCTAGTTAAATACACACACAAAAAAAAAAAAAAGAACAGAAAAGGAAAAAAAAATCCTTGCTCTAATAATTAAATAAGGAAATAATTTCCCACTTCCTGTGATAGAGAGAGCATTACATCCTAAATAATTTTTTATTTTCCTGCAATCTGTGTTGTCCAAAGAAGGATACCCTGGGGCATTCTGGAATTTCACCAATAAAAGTCTATCTGTGATGAAGATGAAGTAATTAAACAGAAGAGCCTTGCCAGCAGCCTTCCTCTACTAGTCTGAGGCTGATACTAAAAAACATCTTGGATTTCTATAGCTGCCACAAACATGTTGATTTGGGGTTTCAGTTCCTCCTACAGAAACTGTATTTCTGTAGACCAATTTCTTGGTATTTTCCCATTTTCTCACAATGTATTTCACTTTTGGGATTTCTGAAGTGCACTTGCGTTTCAAATGAACTTAAGTTTCAACTGAACATCAAGTTCCCACAATCTGCCAGAAACAGTGAATTGTTCAACGTGGGCTGCCATGAGATGCTCTTCTGTCAGTGCTCCCACGTTCATTTATGGCTGTGCCTAGAGGAGTGTTTGTGGAGCATGTCCCTTGCTCAACCTCAGCTTGACTTTTCACTCAGGAGCCTGGTCCTACACCCATCTTAGAGTTTCTGTAGGCAAAGAGAAGGACAATGCCTCTTCCAGTGGACAAACATAGATTGAGAGAAGCAGAACAATTCAGTTCTTAAGGAAAAATGGATCTGTATTTATATAAGGCTTTTTCACAGTGAGGAAATCACAGCAGACAAACATCCATACCATGTGGCCCAGGAGTACTGGGGAGAAGGAGAGGTGACCTTAGTGTCCTTTCTGTGAATTCCCCTCCTCAGTTCAATTCAAGGTTAAACTTAAATATATCCTCAACTTCCACTCTTACAACTATTATAACTGTTATGTATCAATCCACCGCTATGTCCATGAGTAAGATGGATTCAGGGAAAGGTTTCAAAAGTATTGATTCTTTTTCCAAAATACAACTGCTGGAAGGAATTTATTCTGCTGATGGGAGGCTGAGTCTGACTTTCAGTGAAACCAACTTTCTTAACGGGCCTTAGTACAAGTGTAGATCTTCAGAACTTAGTTGAAGGTGATTTTTTTTCCTGTGATAAAAGTTCATGGAACTGTAGGAACTGTAACTTCAAAATAATTTTCATAAAAACGCTGAGACAATTCATTCAGGGAAGTTGAGCACTTCTACTAAGGCAGAATAGTGAAAACTGAAACTGGCATTCACTGGAATTATTTTGGAAAATATTTAAGAGGAAATAGCCAAAAATTAAGGATCACTCAAAGGTTAGTAAATTAAGCTATTGTCTTAAAAATTATTTAAAAACAAAAAAAAAGGTGGCATTTATGCTTTACAAATACATACTGACTTGCAATGTGGAAAAAATATTTTCTGCAAAAGAGAAGTGATACACTTGTTTTTCTCATTACTGTCACTAAACAGTATCTAAAGTCAAGTTCACAGAGTATAATTGGCAGATTTCCATTTATGCCAGTTTCTTGTTTCCTTCGCATTTCTGTTTCTGGTATCAGCAAAAAGAAATGTTAATTAACCTTAGCAGCAAAGCAATGTAAGACTATGCTCTAAATTCAGAATGTCATCTGACAGCAGACTGCAATCTGTAATGCTGTCCTGTCAATTAAACAGGACAAGACAGTGAAAGAGGGCAGATGATCTTCATATTGTTTCCTTGAACCAGAAAGATCAACAACTCAGTCAGTCAGAAATAATTATCTGCATTACTCTCTGCAATTACTTTTAATGGGACTGAGATAATATCTGCACGCTGTGCCTGTGCAGATGAAACGGGGCTTGTTCAGCTCTTTGGAAGAAAGGGACTCAAAGAGAAATTGAGTTTCACTGAAAGATTGTAGGTGTGTTTCAGAAAGAAGTTCACAGAACCGTGATGTTCTCTATGTTGTCTGGAAACTGACACAACACACTTCTGAAACCAGCCAGAGTTATTCAGACGGTTGTACAGGGCTTGGATAAAAAACAGCAATGCTATGCATGGACTGGCAAAATAAAACTTGAAGAGCTGCCTTTCCATGGAGGGGAAATTTCAATTCCAGTGAGAACTGACAAGGAGCTGTATGATTTGGGGATTTGTTTTTGGGAGTGGTGGAGGGGACAGTGGTTATGAGAACAGATTGTCCTCGATCCCTTTAGAGTTAAAAAAATTGTGTTTTTTCATTTCTTGTTAGCTTTTTATGTGTTTTTCATAAGCAGTTGATGTTTGCTTCTTTGTCACAAAGCTGATATTAATTAAAAAAAAAAGGAAAAATAACATTTCTAGAAAAATGGTCCCAAAATTAGAATGGTGTTTTCAACATGTAGAATCAAGAATGATAGGGGTATGCGAGGGATTTTGCTTGTTTCTTTGTTTGAAGTAAATAAGTGTGTAATTATAAGTTGATTAATTTATCAAATTAAATACACAATAATTAAATTTTAACAGCAAGACAGAAAATACGATAAACACCACAGGCCTCCTTAGTTTTCAATAATTAAAGTTTCACATAGGCAAACAAAAAATTATTAAAAAGCACATGCACAAAAGGGTATGATTATGGATGGCATACTTCTCCATTAATTAAATGAAATCATCACCATGAATTTCAATAGGATTTTTTTTCTTGAGGTATTTTCTTCTTTATTCTACCAAGGTCTTCTTGCAGAAAGAGTCTACTGCTTGTTGTCAAAATCTCTCATGATTTTTTAATAAATAACAAATTAATAAATAACAAAAATGGGATTTGTGTCAGTAATGAGTAGAATTTCAGTTCTGAACCTGCAGACTACTAGTTTCAGTTCTACAGGGATGTGTTACTGCAAGAATTTTTTAAAAATCCCATTTACTGACCAATGATGCGCTCTGTTCTCTCAAGGGTTTTCTCCACTTACTGCCAGAATCCGGTTCTTCCACCTTCCACCGCTCTTGAAAGAACCTATTTAATTCCTTTGGGAAGGGTGTTCAGTGTAAACACAGTCTGCACAACATCCGTGCATTGAATTTAAGATTTCTACTAAAAAAAGTCGCTCCTTTTACAGTTTGAATGCTGCCAAAGACAAATTCTGCTTTTCATTATCATGACCCTATCTCCAGATTCATATTAAAGGTATGAAGAGAAATTTTTTGCCATACATTAACTAGAAATAAATGCCTTCTGGCATTCATATGACCAGTCCAATATCTTGTGTTTCAGAAGCAATTTGCTCATATGTTTTGCATGGGCAAGGAAGCATGAAATGACTTGCCCCTAACATCATAACAAAGACAGGAGAGTTCACAGCTTATGCTGGATCTATCATTTGCCTTTCTAATAGCTGAATTCCAACACCATCAACTCTTCCTCTAAAACTATTTAGAATTACCTGCAAAGACTTGTGGTTTTCTTTCTCACTCTTAAGACAAAGGTGGACATTCTGCTTAATATAATTTCCAAGTTTCATGTGCCACTGTGTTTCTGCAGTTACTAGGATGCCTTCCAAGTATATCTGTGTAGCAGATTTACTGGAATAATCCTGTCAATAACTAATAGCAAGGCAGGGTGACCAGCCAGCACCACCTTTTGGTAAACAGGGACTGAGCTCGGTGAGACACTGCCTTCCTGTGATGAGCCAAAGGAAGGAAGGAGGCATTGATCCGTGTCTGAGGAAAGATTAATTGCTATTTTTTAATCCTCATAAATTTGTGCATTGCCATCTGTTTTCACTACTGCACGCATAACAGTGAAGATTATCCCTTCATTTTCCATCCATCTCCCTGCACTTCTGTTTCACAGAGCCTGTTCCTTTGGAAGCTTTTGGGGGCTTTTGTGTGGATTGTGAAACCACTCTGCTTCTGGACTTGATTTTTAGTCTTGAGGTTTTGACTCAGCGTTGTTAGCAGAGCTTGGTCCTAAGGTGAGTGTCAACATTTGCTCAATGAGCAGATCCCTGCTGACCAAGCACACTGAGACCAGCTGGGGTATCAGACTCCTGGAAAACTCCAGACCCCTCCAGACCTGTGTCTGCTGCCAGTGCCCAGCAGACCATCACAAGAGAGTATCCAATAGTCTGAAGCAGCTGCCCTGCACACCCAGCTTCCCTCAGGTGGAGAGCTCTGCTCAGCCCCTCAGGGTTGTGCTCACTGCAGTGGTAGCACCAATCTGTCAAAGCACACTCAAGGTGCTGCTGCCTTTTATACCATACTTCAGGCACAAAAATGCAAAGAATACAGCATTTTCTGTCTTACTGTATTGCTGATAACTGAACTGGGGGGACCAATTTTTGAAATGAAGACCAGAGATAACACATTTCTTTAGAGAACTGAAAAAGAGCAGTCACATCAAAGAATCAAGTATCATAAGTACTGGGATCATATATTAAAAAACCCAGGTAGTGTGGCAAACTCTTTGTCAGTTATGCCTTTGCTCTGGCTAACTGCAGAACAGATGAAATGACACATTTAATGATATCTAATTTTTCAAACCCCAGTTCTAATAGTTTGGGGTTTTTTAGGGTTGTAACAGATTCTATTATTCTTTCTGTCTACAATGTTAAATAAGGTTTTTGTTTTGCTATACTTAGAGGTCTCATGAGCTTTATAAATAAAAAACATCTCTAGCATTGAAATAACAGCAACAAACTTTCAGTGTCTCATCATATCCAAGTACTTTGTTTTTAAGTTAGCTGATCCTACCTTGAAGACATGAGATGTATTTGCAATTAAATTAAATAAAAGAGAAGATAAAATCCAACAGCAGACAGGTCTTTAATTTGTATGTGCCTCAAGTAAGAATCATATAATCAATCTTTAGTTTGGAAAAGATCTTTGAGATCATGAAGTCCAATCTATGACACAACACCACCTGTCAACCGGACCATGGCACCATGAGTGCAACATCCAATCTTTTGTCGAGTGTCCTCAGGGATGGTGACTCCACCTCCTCCCTGGGCCGCCCATTCCCATGCCCAGTCACTCCTTCTGTGAAGAAATTCTTCCTAATGTCCAACCTAAACCTCCCCTGGCACAGCTTAAGTTTATGTCCTCTTGTCCTATTCCTTGCTTTTCTTGTGTACACAGCTTTTGCTTTCCCTATTAAATTGTCTTCATCTCAAACAACGAGTTTCTAACTTTTCCTCTCCCCCATCCTGCTGGGGAGTGAGTGAGTGATTGTGTGGTACTCAATTGGTTACTGGGGTTAAACCATGACACTTGGAAAAAACATTCTTAAAAGGCTTTTACAGCTCTCAACACACCCTGTTACTCATACTGCATTTGATGGCTACAGCTATAAGAAGCAGCATTCAGCAGCAAAGTGCATGAGGGAAGGCCAACTTTTAGAATTTTTAGGGGAGAAGAATGAAGGACCCTTTAGCCCAAACTATACTCTACCCTGACCTTTGCATATTTGATACTCTCTCTTCACGTTGTTCTCTGTTTATCTATTAACTTAGCCTTGAAAAAATTAATCTTTACAGAAAATTTTGCTATTTTTCATTATGTGAAACTTGGTGAACTTTGTCCTACAACAGCATCTGACTCCGTATGCCTCTGATGTCCTGCCATAGCACCCAATGGCATCTTCAGAATCTTCTTGTTCACCATCAGCTGGTTCAGCCCTCAAGGCATCGCTATGGACTCTGCTAAAGCCCCAGCCTGTGATACCTCCCCTGCGCTTGTTGGTGAACACAGCAAGGCCTTTGGGAGTTGATCTGCCTTTTTCTCCTGTGTCACCATCCTGTGAGGGGGAAGATGAGCTCCTTCCAGCTGAAGAAGAGCCATGCTATTTTTCAGCTACAGTATAAAACATGTACTTTTATACAAAGATCCAAGAAAACAAGAGGAGATTACACACACTCACACTCAAAACCAACCAGTCATCACAGAGACCCAGCTGCACTACGCACTATGAAACAATGAAATTTTATAAATCCTGCTACAAATAAACAAGAATTAATCCCAGTTATTTCTAGAAGTGTCTTTCCTCTTCCTCCTTTTTTTTTTTTTTAACTTATTCCATTCTCTACATGATTTAACAGTGGATTTCCTTTCCTATTCTCAGGACAGAAAAAATTGTTCACAGGTAGAAAGCAAATACTTGAGATAATCAAGCCTGAAATACAGTCAGCAGGCTCAAGCAGGACAGGAGCTAGAAAATTAGTGGAACTATTTGTACAGAGAAAAGACTTTAAGGTTACACAAGCTTAGGATAAACCATTGGGAACAGAAGTCAATTTTATCCCTTTCTTTTTCAGTGAGCTGGAGTATTCCTTCTACATTATGCAGGAGAAAATAGCTATCTATACATTTTACTTGTTAACAGCAAATGGAACAACACTGGCTCCATGCCATTGAGATAACTGGTCTGGCTTGCTCTTCTCTGAACTAGATACTTGTCTATCAAGCAACACAGGCAGTGCAGGTCAATGCCAGCTCATTTTCAACAGAGTCCCAGAACAGCTGGCATCCTAAGCAAGGACAGGTGACCGAACAAATGATTCATCCTTGCATCTCTCCAGATAAACTGGATAACTGACTCTTCACCAGATAACACAGAAACTGTTGCTGATAAAGGTAATGAAACATGGGACAGATGAATTAAAGAATTTCAGTGTGAAAAAGGAAAACATCTGCCTATAATGATCTACCAGAAGAAAAAATGGCATTGGAAAACTTTTTTGTGCCTCTGCAGGCTGTCATAAACCAGTGCTCACTGAAAGGCATTCAGAGTGAGCTTTTAAATGATTTTAAGCTTTATTGCATATTGCCCTGAAGATATCTTAGTATGACATGGCATAAGTTTGTTGCCCATGACATTTATTTTAATTCCTGCAATGTGACAGTTTGCCATTGCATCTGCAGTGCAACTGGAGAATGGAACAAAGTGCAAATAAATGCTAATGTGCCGTATGCATACAACAATTAAATTTGCTTCTGGCAGTATAATTTGAAGCATTATTCAGGAAAGTTCTGGTCATGGCCCCTATCAAAAATTTCAGTTTGCTGTAAAACATTTGCATGTACATTAACAGAAATAAAAACACAGACTTTTAAAAATAGAGATTGGGATATGCTTCAACTTTTTAACTTACTACTACTGACACCAGTGGACACTTTCTAATCTTGACAAAACATACCTTTATTAATGGAATATTGAACATACTTTATCTTGTGAACAAGATAGGCTTCAACCATTAAAATAGTTTAAGACTCAGAATGTTAATTTTGCTTTTAATTTCAGGATTTTACATCAAAGTTGAGATAATCTGGCTCAAAACCAGTAAGTACTCAAAAAGAGTAACTACAGTAAAATTAGCCACAATCCATGAAGTGGATTAGCCACCCACTTTATGTTAAACAGACTTTTTATTCAGGAACTGTCTTCCAAAACAACACACTTGTTGTTGTCTGACTGGTTGATGCCTGACTTATGATAAAAGTCCATTTCAACAAAAACCTAGTTGCAACTGCAAGGTACATCTTTGTAGAAGTAGAAGAAAGACCTGATGTGCTGGTATAGCCAGTAGAATACACTCTCAAATGCTTTCTTCTAAGAGTGAAGCAATTCTTTCTGTTAACCTCAAATAAGAATACAAGTCAAGGTCCACAGTGTTCAATATGCTGAATGTGAAAATAATAAGGAAGTTCTTGGGGAAATTGTGGAGGATGATCCAGCAGCTGAAGCCCTCCTTTCATGTCAAGCAGCTATGGGGAGGTCCCCAATATGCTCAGCCATGTCCTTGGACAGTGAGCGTATCTCCACAATCCTGATCTGTACCTGCCCACAGCAATTGTTGCAATACATTGGACTGGTCAGATACCGCCCTTCTGATGTTATCAAATCAAAGGTTTTCAGTCTGGTCAAGACAGAAGTAAATGTCAACATTTTTCTCAATAGCTTTTAATGGCACTATAAACATATATAGTGTCAGCACTTAAGATACATGTGTGTGCATGTGTCCCATGAACTTGTGTATAGGTGCATGTGTTTACCCAGGAAAATCTTTCATCCGAGGTTTTTCAAGTAACAATTGAAGGACATAGATATCTCTTTAATCAGTTTGTTCCAATGTTCTAGATAAAGCCAAATGCAGTCAGCAAGCTTAGATCCATGAATACACATCAAAGGTGTCTGTATAATATTTATTCCTTACTGGCTATGTTAGTATGTTTTGTATTTATCAATGTTGTGGCATTACAAGCTAAAACCCATCTAGCTGTGTATAGCTCAGGTGGGTTTTGTTTGTACCATGGTGGAACTCTAGTTACAGTTCAAGGTATTCAATAGACTGGTCTTGCAGAATGGTTGGGGTTGCAAGAGAACCCTTGGGATCATCTAGTCCAACCCGCAATTTCACTAGTGTGAGTTGGCTTTCAGGAGAAAGGTGGTAAAACCAGTATTTTCAATGTGCAGCATTTTCAAACCCAGGTAAAACCACAACATTCTTACAAAGATACAACCATTAATTTCTCTCTATGGCCAAGGAGGCCATTCAAATGGATCAGGTCAGCAGAGCTGGGCACAAGATAACTTGCATTTAATGGTTAAGGAATCTCATTCAAGAGAGATCCTCATAACATTTTTGAATTTGGAATTCTAAAATTCACCACTGAGTGATCTTAACTTTGTTTTTTATTGCCAGAGAGAAGGGGCAGATACAAGTACTGTGCAGGAGTAGATTTGGGAACAACAAGGGGTGGGTTCAGACCCCAATTCCAATACTCAGAGAAAAGTGAAGCTGGAAAACTGCACAGGAAACAGACACTGCCAGCTTCCCACTGACAATGAACTCAGAACAATTCCATTAGACTGGGAAAAGTCCTAAAATAAGCAACCCTCAAGTCAGTGCTAGTGAAATTCTTCCAGTCCTTGGAGGGAAAAAATTATTAAATTAAGATTTCCATATAATTTACAGCTTGATATTTCTAGGAGAGTTTTGGGACATTCAGTCACTGAAAAGCATTAATGAAAATGCCCCTTTCCAAGAGAGTACTCTGTGAGAGAGGAGGTGGATAGCCTCTGGGTGCTGAGGCTGGCATGGAGGGAAGATACCTAAGCTCAGAATTGAAAGTAGGCAGGTAGTAGTGTGGTCACCATACTTAATCCTAATGTATAGCCAAGAAAAATCCCATTCCAATGACAGTAATAAAAGAGCTTCACATCCTGGAGGCTGTGCATCCTGAAGAAAGACATTGGTAGTAGTGGTTAGAAATGTAGTCTAATGTGCAATATCCCCAAGCAGCTATACATAAAATCCTGCACCTCATCCACACAGATGCTGGGATAAAACCAGTAAGAAACACATAATATGCATGCTTGTCTTTACCTTAGCCTTATTCCCATCCACAGCAGTGGCACCACATTCCATACAGAGTTGCCTGGCTTGAAACACACAGTGTTTCTGGGGGTGCTGGGCCATTCCTTTCTCAGAATGTTCATTCTTACACTTACAACTGCATCACTGCCCTCCTCCTGGCTGACCCTAGCAGGCAGCTCTGCCCCTGGGACCCCACATGCAGCCAGGCCCACCGCCAGCTATCAGTGTGACAGTGCTGCCCTGCCTGTCCCCTTCTGCAAACACTGGCACATCACTCAGCTTCCAGGACACTGAGCAAAGGCTCAGACAAGCTTTGGACACCAGAGCCTTTGAAGCTTTGTGCAGGAATAGGAAAGTGTGTCAGTCAAAAGAAAGGAGTGTGACCTCCTTCAGTCTCTCTCACCCTGTGGGCACCAAGGTAGAACATTCATTAGCTTTAGAGTGTCTTGAATTAATTTGTTCCATTGTGGGTCATAGTGATTTCATGGTGCTTTATGTGCATTGTTCTTGAGGTGCCCTAAAGCAACACACATGTTCTAGCATAATCTGTACCTTTAAAGACAGTCACAAGAGCACTGGTGTACCAGCCCCCTATTGTTCACGTCAGACAGTAAGGAGCAGATAGCTGGATCTTGCAGGGGTTGCTTGTGGTCTTTCACCCAAGCAATGTGCATCAGAGCTCACCATTTATATTGTAACAACAAACTATCACAGGGCACGAATGCCTTTGATGTCTCTAACTCCCAAGTTTATTAAAACAGGTAAAGAGTAAAAAATGATTATCCAAATCACAGCTCAGCTGTCTGAAGCAGTGACAAATCTCATACCTAGTGATATATCATTTTTCTAAGTGACCTGACACCCTTACAGGTATGACACGCTCTCATTCTGTGATTCCCTAGTCTTTGGGAAAGCTGTTCAAAAACTCCCTTGGATTTTCATTTGCATGGTGTGGCAAGCAAAGTAGGACGTGTGGATAGTCATCTTCCATTAGGCAAAGAAAGCAGGTGTTTCATGTTCATTGGGTAGTATCCTGTCGTTCACTGCTCACAGAACTCACCTCAAGAAATGTGGAAGATGAAGGTGTGGGAAGCTGTTCCTCTCACCCAGTGTACATGAGCAGAAAAGACTCTTCACCTCTTGGGGTGTGGCCCAGGTGAACAGGAAGACAAGTGACCTATATCTCGTTCACACTGGCCATATTTGTCTTTTCTTCAGACCTTGTGCTTCTGGCAAGTGTGATTGCTTCTATTTAACACACTCATTGGTTTTGGGGGGTTCCATGGAACTTCACACTGAACCAACTGTTTGCTTCTATCTTCATTTTTATCCCCACAAGGTTTACGAATTGATGGTTTGATCAAGGAACAAAGTGGCACCTGATTTTTCTGATTGGCACAGATCAGGGTCTTTGAAAGACTCACCTTTTCACCACAAAACAACAACAAAAAAAAAAGGCAGGAAACAACCTTTTGATTAATTAGACTGGGGAAACAATTAGTAAAACTAATGCAAGCAGTGGAGAACTCGTTGCATTGACAAGTGTCTCTTTGCACCACTTCACATGAAACATTTCAATACATTTATTTTGTCTCCATGAAGGAAAAGGTGGGTCTCCAAAGCTTTCTGTTCACATTAGACAGTTTGCTGTAGAATGAAAAATATCTTTTTCTCGCTTGCTTATTTCAAGTTAACTGCTTTGAAAAGCCTGTTTTTTACATCTGATTAAAGCCTCTCTAAAATTCTTAATCAATCTGAATATTTCTTTTCTCTTGAGTTGCAATTACTGTTCTTCTTATTTAAAATTTATTTAAAATTAGTCAACCATTTCAAGAAAAGAGAATCTGATATTTTGGAGATCAAATATCTGATGTGAAATCCTGCCTCTCTGAAAGTCAGTGGGAATTCTACAGGGGTGCAAAAGTTGTTGCAAACGGGGGAGTGAACAATGAATGTTTGAACCTCATCCCTTTAAAAGATACAGTGGACACCTCTTCTGAGCCTGTTTTTTAACCTTCCACTTCAGGAACAGAGGCTGACACTCTTAGAAACAGAAACTCTGAGGTCTCTTTAAGTGAATATGATGGGGAGAGATGCTACCTGATGAATGCTGTGTCTGAACATAACACAGATATTTGTTATTCCTGCTCTAGGTAGTGTGGGATTACAGATTGCACACTTCAGTCTTACTACGTTCAATTTTTGTCACTTAAATCAAAATTGCTGCCACAATAACCCACCATGAAATCCCCTCATCCTATTTCATAAAATAATTATTGCTCTTGTTATGTCTCTGCTTCTGAGGAAGATGTTGGTCCTTTAAATCTGTGTAGAGCCACAACCTGCAATGATGACAAAAACTAGAAAATTACTTCTGGACCCCATTCTTAATACACAAGAAAGACAAGGCACAGGGCTGATTTACCTCACTGTCAGAGGACAAGGCTGCCATGGTTTCCAAGCTGATTCCTATTTAACTAAAACCCAAGAAATTCTACCAATTAATATAAGCTTTAAGACAAACTTTAAAATTGTCTACTTATGTCATTTCTTCCATTTTCTGACCCTGGGGTTTTGGCCCTTGGTTTCATAATGATGTCAGGTTATACAAATTCATTTTCACTTTTCAAAGGAAAAATCCTGTCAAGATTTTCAATCAAAAGGTAATTTGAGTGGTTCTTCTACTTCTTCCTCTTTAAAATAAATCAAGTCAAATATATACAATCCACCTGGGAATTATGTGTATTATGCAATTATGTAATATTGTGTATATGCATATTTTTTATTATCATTTTCCTGAATTTTCTCTACCATCCATAAACATTTTCAAACATTTCAAATTATGTTTTATTTGGTAGTGACTATGAGCTTCCCCTTTTGAAGATACTCCAACAGCAGGATCCGAAATCTAATTTGTGTTTCTTGCCTTGTCCAAGAATATTGTTAACAGCCAGTTTCATATCATGGGAAATCAATTTAAAATAAAAAACTGCAGAGAAGTTTCTTTTAGATGTGCAGTGAGATGTTCTGCAGAAAGCAAACTGCAGCCTGGCTTTTCTCTTAGCTGGAAGGTGGTGGAGTTTGCACTGCATGAATTAAGTGCTTGTGAAGGCTCAGCCAACCGAGCTCGTGTTCTCCTTCCTGGTTATGGCCCTGACCAAGGGAAACCAGGTCAGCTCCCTCTGTTCCTCTGGCAGGTGAACAACTTGTTCCATCCTTCTTCTGTTGTTTGTTTGGAGATCAAAAGGAACAGTTTTCGGAGAGGAAACTGATCATGTATGCCTTAATCATAGAAGTTTGTGGGGGAATCTCCCCTGGGGCTGTACAAGGAGGGGAAAAGCAAGCACCTGCTTCAGGATCAGACCCTTTGGGAGGTCCTGCAAAGGCAAGCCATGGCAAACAGTTGCCTTGCTGGTGAGGGTAGGCTGAGGAAAACCTTGCTGTAACACACTCCAGCAGTGGGACTTGGAGGAAGCCCTGCAGGGCAAGAGTTTTCAGAACATTTCAGCACACAATAGATAAAATCAGGGGCTGCTGGGGTTTTCCAAAGCATTGGAGTAACTCAGATGCTTTATACCTACTTACTGGAAATTCCTGTCTTTTTCTGCAGTTTCAGAACTTGTAAATCTGTCTGATCATCTGAGCATTAGGTACCCACAAATGGCCAGATCTAAGTGGGAAAGAGATGGTCCTGGAAACCTTCCTTAGATGTAGATCCAAGCTAACAGGCCAAATTACAGCTGCACCAAGGTAGTTTGCTCAGCCAAGTGCCCCTTGCCACAGACTTTGTGGCAGCTGCGGGGCCAGCCTGCAAAGGCATCAGCAAAAGTGGTTTTAATATAAATTGTTATAAGTGCAACCTAATAAAGTTTGATGGCAAAGTTCAGTCTGTTGCTACATAGATGAAATTTATAAAGGAAAATCAAGCTAGAATAATTTACACAGAGACTCAAGACTCCCACTTAGTCATGAGCCTCAGACTGGGCACCCTAAACATCTGATGGAGTATAGATGCAATTAGGTCCAGTCTTAGTCTCAGGCTTGGACAATGATTTATGTCTAAAGGAATTAGCTACACAATTATCATTGGTGTTGATTTAGCATGCTCTCAGCCACTTCCCAATAATCTATTGTGAATAAGACACCTCTCCACCTTGGGTAAAGAAAATCTTTCAGTTCTCAGGTAAGCTATCTCAAAACTTGAGAGATATCCCAGCTCCAGGGCAGAGTCACTGGAGTGCAGCCCAGTTGAAATTTAGGGGGAACTCAAAAGATCTGTCATTAGTAGAAGGTCTCCTTGCCCTAAAGAGCAACCTGGAGAAGCATCCCAGCTCAAGGGTAGAGCTCAGCCCCTCACCCAGAGTGCCTGACAGTGAGAGCTCAAAGGCAGCTCCCTTAGTCTGTCATCATTATGGGATGAGAAGTTTCTTTATGGTTGGACTGCATACATTGGAGAAGGGGTACATGAGACTCCTTGTACATTCTCCTTTCTTCAAAGAATCTTGAAAAAGCCACCTGTTATTAATGTATTAATGCACAATCAGATTTCCAGGCTCATGTGCTTGGAACACAGCATATTGTCTGTGTAATGGCTCCTTTGTGGGTTTCCTAGAGGAGTTCTTAGCCCAGCTACAACAAAGGCCTTTGCCTCCTTTGGAGCCTGTACCAAACTACAGCTCATTTGGTAAGGGAGTCAAGTGCATCTGTTGTATCCCCTTCCAAGCACCCTGCAATGACCCCAGCAGCATTGCTGGAAAACTACAGATTCAGTGTCCACTTGGATTTCAAAATACCTTTTCTTCTTCTTCTTCTTTTTTTTTTTTTCCTAAATATGTTTGAAAGTGCCCTTGTAATTGTGCATGGTCACATATAACCACTTTCAAAATTGCTGTGGTTTCATATCACCATTAATCAATGCAACACATATTAACTAAGTACTTCATTCTGCTTGTGCATGATTTATTAGGTCTTCTTTCGTTAATGTGTTTGATCAGAAAACTAATTAAACAATGAACTGTGACAGTAACGCATTCTTTGCACCCATTATTAAAAACTGGTTTCTTAAATAAAAGTGTGGCAATGAACACTTGAGTTACCGTGGGCTATGCTTTATTTCCAATTATCTCAACTGTTATTAACACTAATCCTTGGCTTTCCCATTTATTAGCAAGCTAGATATGACAGTGCTAAAGACAAGCATGCTAAGTTTATTTCCAACACCAGCACTTTAAATACCAGTAAGTAGGGAGTAAGTTCCAAGAAGTGAATTACTATACAGGAACAGTCTATATATTAACATCTTTTTTTGAAACGATGTAAGGCCTCATTTTTCATCTTCATTACCAGTCTCTGAGTATACTCATGACACATCTGGAGTTTACTATATTGAACACAAAGATATTATTATGTCTTCATGGATAAAGCAATATTTAGCTCTACTACATAGCATTATAACTGCCCTGGTTTGGGCCAGGAGAGAGTTAAATTTTTTACAGTAGCTGTGAGGGGGCAGAGCCTGGAGCCATGTGGGTGTGCTAGGTTATTATTCTATCCCACTGCCAGGGACAGAAATAAGGGACTCTTGCTTCTGGGAAGAAGGGCCACATTAAGGCTGTTGTGGTTTAGAAATGGTATTTCCCAGTTTAGTATTTCCACCTAAAAGAAAACCAGGAGCTGCTGCCCTTCTTCCTCCAGTGAGAGAGACTAGAGGCAGAGATTATGACTTGAGATTAGAAAAATTTACAGCAACAAGATAAGAAAAAGAAACAGCAACACCAAGAGTATTAATAACAAAAATGTACAAAAGAGGTGATTTACACGCAAAGTGTTCACTAAGGACACCACAATGAACAGTGGTGGAAGGGTTTCCTCCTCCTGCCACACTTTCTCTCAACCTGAAGCCACTCCCTTCTTCCCAGAAGCAAGAATCTCTCATTCCCACTCCCCAGAGGTGATAGATGGTGTAGAATAACAACCTAGATATGCCCACATGGCTCCAGGTTCCACCCCTTCAAGGCTGTTGCAAAATATTAACCCTGTCCTGGCTAAAACCAGGATATTATTTTAACAAATTTCAAAGCTATTTGCTTACTTGCTCTTTGGAATGCATTCTTCTTGCACCATTGTGATTCATTTTCCCATTGTTTATTGAGCTTTGTTCATGGCAGGCAGATTACCCCTGCTGTCAGATATTCAGAGCTCACAGACACCAGAGCTGCTTACCTGCCTGAAATTCATGCCACGCACATTCCACCTTCTCATACTGAGAACAGTGCTCAGGGGACAGTCTGTGTTTTTATCCTCACACTGTTTTCTGAGGAGAGTCTCTCTTATATTTGTGTAATGGAAGAATAAGAATAAAAATAAGTATTCCATACCCCTAAAGAGGAAAGTACTCAGTATCACTTTCCATTAAATGCCACATTGCCATTTAAATGCCTTTTTTCCTGTCACAGTTGGGGATTGACACAATAATCCAGCAAACTGGCTTGATTCCTCAAACCAGAAACCCAGATTGTTTTTAGAAATAACGCATCCCTGGAATGATGCATTCATATGGGCTTTATTAAAATGTCTAATTTTGAGAAGTTGTTTCCATTTTATTCCCCTTTTTATCCAGCTGTAGCATTCTTCAGCATCATTAAGTACTTGGGAGTGAATTTCCTCAGTGACAGTTTCAGATACTGTTTATAAGATCATTCCCAGATGAGGCTGGCCATGAACTGATGAGCTTCTCGACCAGTAGGACATTTGGAGCAATACATTTCTGTAATGGGCTTTAGTTTGTGCCAGGGATAGTGAGCATTCCAGTGAGAGGGAGTTTCCCACCTTTCCTGTAATCAGCTGACAGTGTACCATTGCCACCTGACTTACAGAATGCGCACTTGCTCCATCTGGGTGAGCTAGTGAAGTACTTGCCTGCACCTATTCTTCACTTTCACATCCCTGACTGCCACATACTGTGCAAACCCCTGTGCTGTGATGGAGAATAAAGGTAAGCCAGAAGAAATCATCCGTTTAGAATCGGTGCACATTTCTTACAAAACCTGTTTCTGAACAGACGTGCACCTTCCCCACTGCGCTCAGCTGAGTGTAGCAATGATCCTCCTCTAAATAACTACTTACTCTCTTACTCTTACCAGCACCTACTTTCCTCTTTTAAATTGGTGTCTAAGAGAAAGATGCATCTGTCTTTTTTCATTTTTATGCAGAAGCCAGAGTACACATAACCTACACATGCAAGAAGAATGTAAGAACCATGCAAATTTCTGTGTGTTTTAAAAAGAAATGGGCTGATGCTTTGAATAACAGAAGGCTTTTAAATTAAAATGGCTTTGAAATTAATTGATTCATTTCACTGCTACTCTCATAACATTTAAGCTTTTTCTCACAAAGAATTTAGAAATATGTATATTTTACACATATTCTCTTTTTCACCTGAAAATTTTAACAAGATACAATCAATATCACAGCTCAACCCCCAATTTTCATGTCACTAAAAAAGGAATTTTATCCAGAACTCTCTAACACATTTAACTTCATTAGACCATATAGTACAAGTAACAGGATGTTTTGAAGCATTCTAATGTTATACTGTAACACGCTTAACACTTATGTTATACACTACTAGACAAAAACACTACTTGCAGTATGGTAAGTATATTATCCAAGCTTTGTGGGCTTTCCAGAGCTTGGTACAGCCTCACAGCCCCCTGATATTGCATATTCTAGAAACCATCATTAATTGTGAGGCAGATAAAAGAACACTATTATCTGCAGGGAGGGGAGGGGGAAGGAAAAAAGAAAACACAAAAAAGCTCTAACACTTCTTCATGCAAGACACACAATCTTTTTACTTAAGCAAAGATAATTTAAGGACACCATTAGCTGTTATCTGAGATAAAGACTTAAACGTCAAACCTATGAAAAATTAACTGTGATAAGAAGGCAGGCATGCCTGTACCCGACCCACAGCACTCTCACTTGTTTCACTTTCCCCACAGTTTGCTGTGTCACTAACTCACTCTTGTTCTGTGTTATCAGCTCTCAGCCTTGGGCTGAGCTTTCAGCCCCTGTGCTGTTTGAACGCTGTTGGCATCGTGCTTTAGAAAATTATCTCAGGCATTTTGTGAAGGACTGATTGTGGATATTTTTCCCAAGTGGATGCTGGAAACAGAATGCTTTATTTTATCATATGCCAACTTTGCTGCAGCCCACACTCCCTGTGAAGATCTCTGAAAGGGATTTTAGCTTGTAATATACTTTACAGTTCATTCAGAGCTCAAAGGCCATAGATGTGCACACATTTCTGTTATGGGCAATGTCAGAGATCCCCTTAAGGTGACATCTATTTATGCCTCTACTGCAAGCCAGGGCACAGACCCTCAGAGCCAAAGCAATTTAAGTGTGTTCTGGCATTGTCCAGCTTCATTGATCTGTTAAAGTTAAGTTTACTAAACTTTCCTAGCTGCCTTGGGATATGGTAAAATGTGGTGAAAAGTGTTTCAAGGGAAATTCTAATGCTGAATATTTAATGAATTAATTTGTCAACATGTTCCCAAGCTACAGATGTGATGAAGAATGATTCTCTACACAAAAAATAGTCACTTCAGAGAAGACCACATTTAGAAGTCAGATTGTGACAGAGTGCTTCTGCCCTGCCAGTTGCCCAGAAGAACATCTGCTCCAGAACCTTGTCTCCATGGGAACATCTTCCTCCTGAAGCTGTTTTAATTCAGTATTATTTTGTCCTAGATTTTGTATTTCTGCCAGTACCCAAGCTGGCCATGAGGACTTGGCCATCCAAAGGCACTAGAAGGTGTGATTTAGCCCTCTGTTTTTGTGAAGAAAAATCCACTAACTTGTTGATAGAAAACTACAAGTGGAATGTTGTTATAGT
>VZSR01003803.1:66553848-66595918 GCA_013398615.1 Brachypodius melanocephalos | reverse complement strand
GGAGGTTTGGGTTGGATATCAGGAGAAGGTTCTTCCTTAAGAGGGTGTTTGGGCACTGGACCAGGCTTCCCAGGGAAGTGGTCATGGCACCAAGCCTGACAGAGCTCCAGAAGTGTTTGAAGAATGCTCTCAGGAACAGGGTGTGATTCTTGAGGTGTCCTGGGCAGGGCTAAGAGTTGAGCTCTATAACCCTTGTGGGTCCCTTGAAGCTCAGGATATTCTATGATTATGTGAAATAACTGAAGTTATTTTCACCAGGTACTTCTAATATGTACTTCAAATGTTCTGTAAAATATCACACTCAGAAAATTAATTGTAAGGATTCCAGACATTTTTTCACATTCAATGTTCATGAATGTATTTCTCTGTGTTCTGTACTTCAGAGATACTCTTCAAAGGAAGAAAGGAGTCCTTACAGATCTTCAGGTGCTTATGATATTGACAGCTCTCAAGGTTAAGTGCTGAAATTTAAACATAAGCAGTAGCAGAAAAGAAAATATTTTCTTCACTTGTATCTCTGCAATTTTCAGTGCCCCTAAGAAAATATTCTCTTCAGCTCTTTGTCCATTCCTTTTGTTACTATACTACAATTACTATAACTATAGCTACTTTTAGAACTCTCCAAAGAGCAATGCAAACACAAATTAAGAATAAAATTTTCAAGTATCAAGGCACAGCATCAAGAATTTTTCATGCAGGCTACTGCCAAAGGTAATTCTGAAGGGTCTTTTGTCAGTACATGCTTCAGAACACAATAAAATGAAATCTTTCAAGGCAGGCAGTCACAGTCTCTGAAGGATATCACATAGAGCACAATGACATTTAAAGAGGCTTCGGAAGTTCTGTTAAGTGCAACCTGTACCTAAGTCAAGGCTTTATGTCTCAAACTTGCAGCTGTACGTTTTAATATTTTGCTTCAATGTGACATTAACTCCCTTTGGCATCTTTCGAAATCATAAAACCATACAAATCAAAAGTTTAAATATTGTCAAGATAAATAAAAGTGTAGTGATGTTCCTGGAGGGACTCTTAAGGTCTTTGATTCCTTTCAGAAGCTCTGTCACCAAACTGAGGAGATGTTGGGCTGATTTTCCTGCTTCTAATGGAGACAGCACAGTGCTGGGTCCTGCCAGAGCTGAAGCTGTGGGAATGGGAAATGCACTGCTGAGCCTGATGCCCCAGTTAGTGCACTGTGTGCCTTTCTTTCTCCCCACTCATCTCAGTTATGCTGTATTTTTTGAATATGAGCAGTTCTGCACAAGATAACAGGAAAAGAAAAATAATCTGAGGAAGATTTCTCCATGTTGTGTCCACAATCTCAATTTCTCCTGAACCAAGTGACTAATTTATAACACACAAGAGGCTCAGGCTTCCTCTCACTGTCACTATTTAGCAACGAGGAGAAGGAGCTTGATGCAGATCTGGGACCGTTGACTGCTATTCTGCCTACAGGATTTTTCCTAGAAATGGAATAAAAACTTATATTCAGAATTGAAACTGTTCTTTTGCTAAAATGCCAACTTTTATTCCTTATTTCTATAAAAAGGTGGGACATCTAAAGAAAATATCTTCATAAACAAACAGAGGGAGAAGGGATTACAAATAAACTCTGAAGTGAGGCTATTGCTCTTAGTGTGTTGTGCCCTGGGATGAAAAAATCCTGCCTTATATGTAAAATACTTCATAAACTTTTCATGCTATACTGATGGCTAATTAAGACAATCAATAATGACACACTGACAAGTCTGCTGTTCTTACTATCATAATGAGTTTGCAGCTTCATTCATCTACCACTGTACTCAGGGGACACCAAACATATTTGTACTAGACCATTAAGCATTGTTGACTTTTAATGTAGATCAAATAGAACCAAGTCCTACCCAAAGACAAAAAGTTCTAGGGTGTTGAAGGATATACAGAGTTTTATCTCTTTTATAGACCCCCTCACAGTATTAAAAAAGGATGGGGAAGCATAAAGGTGTGCACACAGACACACACACACACACACATATCCATATACAACTGCATGTGTATTTCTCTCTGAATGTGAGAACTAAATAAGGAGATGGAACTGTGAGTGAGAGAAAGTGAGAGTCTCCATTCTTGAAGACTTTCAAAAGTCATCTAGACATGATCTTGGATAATCATCTGTGGGTATTCCTGCCTTAGCAGGGGAGTTGGTCCTCCAGAGGTTCCTCCCTATCTCCAGCACCCTGTGACTCTGATTTTGTCATTTCTACAACTAGAAATAATAACAGCAAAAATCAAAAAAACTAAACCCTACTCTGCTGAAATACAAGGCAGAAATTCAAACTTTGTTATCTCCTTAGCACTATTATTATTTCAGAAGAATTAAAAAGAGTAAACGTGGCATTCACACAAAGTCCATCTCTCAGTCCATCAAGCGTTCTGACAACACTTGTCTCAGAACATGGTGGCGGGATGTTGGGGTGTCAAGGAGGTGATTTTTAGTATTGCCTGCTTGCACCCCTGAGTTAGGATCTATCCTCAAACACAATTTCCTGCTCGTTTTTCTTTCTGCTCTGCTTTTGTACAAGTGGAAATTGAGTCCCTCGTCCTAAGGTGAAATGGCAGCCTTCCCATAGCTACTGTGAGCATCAGAGGAGTCTGCTGACTGTCAGTCAGTGCCTTCAGCTATGACTTATTTTGATGCCATAATTGTCTCATTAAATGCTAAGATCCACAGTGCAGAAGTAAAACTATTATTAGTGAGTTTAAAATGTACTCAGTGTCTGCCCACACCTTGAGTAACCAAAAGTTCAACTGGCAACTTACCAACCCCAAGAAGAAAAGAATGCTAAACTGAAATAGGAAGATCCTCTAAAAGCGTCCTTGCAAATATCATGAAGTTTGTGGCATACAGCCATTAGAGCTGAAGATTTTGTAAACTCTAAGTGAACTCTAAGTGAAAGTATAAACTAGGACTTTGTTGGCATGACTCTTGGGCATCAGTACTAAGTATAAATGCTTTACTGTCCCACAAAAGAAAGGGGAAAAAGCATCTGCAGAAAAAGCAGATGAGCAAAAATATACAAAGGGCAGAGTGGCTCACCAGTGATGCAGACATCTGCTTGTGTTAAAGTATCACAGAGAGAAAGGTCATGAGAGTGAGAACAAGGTCCCTTGGCCCCACCACCACTCAGCCTTATGCGTCAGCATTTCAAAAATAAGATGTTTGCTTTATCTCGTTTAAGATACCTAAAGGTTATAGGATAATAAATTCCACTTAACAAAAGTGGCTGATTGGATACAGTGCAGAGGGGTGGCCAAGCCTAGAGCTGTGATTAATCAAGTTCAATACCCCATTTCCAAGAGTAATAAGTGCCACATGTTTCAGACAATGTTAGAAAAACAGCCTGTCATGGACAATTTAGGGAATTATTTCTTCATGGAGGAAATAATCTTTCAGGCTCTAGGTCCTAATCAACAGAACCAAGGATTGATCTGTGAATCCAGTCCCTTGCTATTTTAAGCATCCACAGCTTGTAATGTCTTTCAAGAAGTGATCAAAAAGGATTGGTTAAGCCCTGAAGTGTGAAAGTTTATCTCATTATTCTAAGTGGATCTGTCTCCAGTGCAACCATGATATATCTACACATTTCTTTTTCATCCCTGAATTCCTCACATCACTAATGTTCTATGACAAAATGCAGCACACAGTAATACCTTATATTTGTTGGCAGGCTTTAATTTTGCAGCATTTCAAGGCAGCAGGGATGGAGCCCAGCTCAGGCACCAAATGTGCATGCTCTAGATGCCTTAAATTTGAAGGCTGAATTCCTACAGTCTCTGAGGGAACTGGGTTGTTTTGTCTGGACAATAGGAGGGTAAGAGTGAACCTCATTGCCTTCAATTACCTGAAGGGAAGTTGTAGTGAGGTGAGGGTTGGTCTCTTCTGCCATGTCTGTAGTTAGCCCAAGCCGCTCGGAAGATCTCGGGCTGTAACGAGGAGTTTAGGGCGCCCCGCCTCTCCAATAGGTTGCTAAGTTACCCAACCCCCAAGGAAATGACGTGGGCCCCCTGAGGATATTTAGGGGAGCGCCCACAGGAAATAAACGCATTTTGCCATTCACCACATTGGTGTCATGTGCATTTGTCCGGCCAGTCTGTAAGTTCGCCGTGGTCACGTCCCAACCAGGTCGCCCTGCCTGAACCCTCAGGCAACACATGTCTCAAGTGAAAATATGAGAGGAAATGGCCTGAAGTTATGCCAAGGGCAGTTCAGATGAGATATTAGAAAAATTGTCTCACTGAAAGAGTGGTTAGGCATTGGAATAAGCTGCCCAGGGAAGTGGTGGAGTCACTGTCCCTGAAAGTATTTAAGAAGCATCTGGATGTGGCACCTGAGGATATGATTGAGAGGTGATTATGGTGCCACTGGGTTGATGGTTGTCCTGGATGATCCTGAAGGTCTCTTCCAGCCTCCATGATCCTGCTACAGTGACAGCTACAGATAATTTAAACATGAGCAAAATACACTGTAAAGCAACGGAAAGGTCAGAGTCTGTATGTCAAGGACAAATTTTGAACCTGGTTGAAGCCAAGGCATTCAACTTAAGAACTCAAAAAAGCCAAATCCACAGATTCAAGATACCGCAGTTGGGCTAAGAGGTGACAACACATTAAAACATTGCAAAAATCAGTTTACTTCTGATTTTTGTTAAAAGCTAATCAGTTACCTCAACCACCTCTTGGCATGCTTTTCTCAGACTGGCATTTTGGAATACAGCCAAGCATTTCTAGGCTTGTCATTGCATCCATTTATGTACCAAAACATTTTCTGTGTGTTAGCTACAGATGCAAACATGTCGTGGGTGTGCCTGAGCCCAGGACTTGAAGCACCTTTTGATATTTAAACAGTTAGCAACTCAGCTGACTGGAGAAGAGAGATTTAGTTTAAAATTAGGAAACAGTAGATAATTTCTAATCTGCTTGTGGTAGACAATTTTGTATGAAATGTTTGACAACTTTAAGACTGAAAATTTTTCACCAAACTTTTCTTGATTTATGAGTCTCATAATTATGAAAATGAGGTCTGAAATGCTTATTTGAAAGCTTTTTTCTTATTTATTCAAACACAACTGTAAAAGAATCTTATAAAGACTCAGAGAACTCATCTAATTACACTCAGTTAATGTTAGAAATTTTTGCACTGTGCAGTCTGAAAGCTATAAATCACTTAAAATAAAAAAAATTAGAGAAGAGACTAGAATCTACAATTAACATTTTGAGTGCAAATTTCCCTCTTATATCCTGTAAATGTGGGCTCTATAAAACTCCATAATTTTCTAGAGAGAAGTTTTAAAAGGTGATAACCTGGAGTGACTGGTGCAAAGAAGAGAGTTAACAGCTGTGTTGTAAGCCTGGAGTTTAAATAGGTCATGAGTGCATCAGTCTGCACAGGTGTGTTGGGTTGAAAATTTCAGATTAAACTGGTTTTGGTACCCAGTAGGGTTTTGGCAAAATGCACATTTTCTCCTTAATAAAAAATTATTGCAACGACTTGGAAATATTCCACTTCTAGTTCAGAGAATTTGTATTTCAGTCATCCCCTGTACCAGCTCTCCCCTACTGACTGCTTTCAATGGTTAACTTCATTTTCAGGTCATTGACACTCATGATGAAAAGGGCTCCTCTCTCACCAGAAAGGTGATTCTTGCTTCTGTTATATATAGTTTATAGAGAGAAGTGGAAATTTAAGGCAACCAAACTACAGCCTGCATAAGACACCATGGAATTGCTTTCAAGTTGAGAAGATAGAAGCTCAGTATGATTTTTGAGGATGCCAAAATATTTAAATCTGTGCTGAAGAAATACCAGCACTTAAAATCCATTTCATTTGCATATTTATTTAATTTCTTTTGGTAACACCTTGAAATGTGTATCAACTAAGAGGAGAAATATGTGTATTTCAACATCAGACAAATGCAGACAGGCGTTACACAGTTATGGGTGTCAGTTTGGGTTGTTAAATTGCAATTCTTTCAAAGCTACAATGTGCTGCAGTCACCAGCCACCTCTGCTGTTGTTACGCTTCTCCAGAAGCAAGGAGCAGCCTCAGCCATGCTTAACTGGGCTGCCTTGCACTTGTTTGGTGTGGCCAGAATGGTGCAGGGACACAAATTGACCAAGGGGCTCAGATACAGCAATTTCCCTTTCTCACAGTGTAGCAAAGATTATAATGCCTTTATTTGTGTCTGCTTACAGAAGTCTCATTTCTTGACTTTGGTGGAAAAAAAGCTTCATGAAGTAACTTCACAGTCCCAGCTGGAGCCCACTTAGTTATGGCACAAAGCCCCTGAGATGTTAACTGGCTGCTCTAGCAAGTTTCTGGCATCTTCTTAAGCACAAAGCAAAGCAAGAGTCAACAAGGAGGCTGAACCCTTTCCAGGAAGGCTCTTCCATGTTGCAAACAAAATTGGAGAGGGAGTGGTCCAAGATTTTTTTCCATCTCAATCATGGTCCAGTCTCAAACTGACACTGCAGAGTTTTAAAGCCATTTCTTTTTATAAATCCCAAACACTTGGAGACTACACCATAAAAATAACAGTGGTGTCACAGCTCTAATTTCTGTCAGTTCCAGTGGAAGCTGGGCAATTTTCTCAGCACAGAAACATCAAACTTGCAACCTCAGTTCACTGCAACCTTATGATCTCTTGGTTTATGTACCTGCCAGTTTAGCTTATTTCATAAACTCAAATTGAAATTAATTTATTGCAATAATATCTGGTCTATCAACTTACAAATTGCCTTGATCCTTTGAAAATGGCAGGAGTTGCATTCCTCAACTAAGTCAGCAAAATAATATAAAAAAAAATCTCTTTCCTCTTGCACAGAAAATGTAAGCCTACTGCACAGTATCTGATAAGAACTCTGCAGCACAGGGAAGGAAACCTATGTATGGTCTGTTTGATAAATAAACCCAGAGCTCAGAGCATGCCTGAGACACAGGGGTTGGTTTATTAATTAACAAATTGTAAGGTTTCAGGGAAGAAAGGTGCCAAGTCTGATGACTATCTGATGAGAAAATTGCTTATGGAGAAAAAAATTAAATTTGCTTAAAGTGAATGTTTAAGCAAGTTTTGTTTTCCCTAAATACTGGTGGCAAAAGAAAAATTAATAATATCTTCAGAAAGGGAAAACAAAACAAAACAGGAAAGACTCTGAGTGATTTTCTCTTAAATTACAAGTTAAGAACCAAAAGTTCTTTTAGTAAGTACTGTAATAAGTATATTTTCTTCAGTAGCTACCAAGAGCTTTTTGAAGGCACCCAGTAGGCAAATAGGACATACACCTACAGACACCATTCAGAACTGTAACACAGAAGAAATCAAACTGTTTTTCTGTATTTTTAATGCAACTGTAATGTACTTTTGATTTTAAAAACAGCTTTTTAAAAAAATATTTAAACTATTTTTGTCTGTTTCTCCAGTTGAAATTCTCTTTGGGCTTGAAGTTAAACTACAATTAAACTAAAAAAAACCATCATGGATCACTTCACCACACCTTTAGGAACATCTATTGGCATAGCAGTCATATTAGCTGAAGACAGAAATTACAAACTTTGTAGTGGCCAACTTAAGCTTACATTTTTTGTTTGGTTTGGGGGGGGCTTGTTTTTTTTTGTTTTGTTTTGTTTGGTTTGGTTTGGTTTTGGGGTTTTTTGTTTGTTTTTTGTGGGTTTTTTTTTTTTTTAATTCTCTTCTTTAGTTATATTTTCTTTTCTCCCAAAACTTTGTATCAAAACACACATCAAAGACAAAGCCTGTGATGATGGATATCCGGTGTGATTCTTCTCAGCACTCAGTGGGTTTTTCCTAGCATCTCCCAGTTGCTTCTTCCTGACTGTATTCATTATCTGCCTTCAAAGCATTCCCACAGACCTCCCTTCTCAGGAGCATCTAAGAGTTCTTACACAGCTCCCACTGTGCACTGGCAAAATCTGTTCAGGACTGTCTTCACCAATTTGTGTGAGCAGTTTCGCTTCATATATTTCTTCAACATTTTTTAAATTTAAATAGCAACTTTGGTTTATTCAACATACTCTCATAATTAGTTTTCTCCTGGTTCCTTTTTGCCTCTTATTTCCAAGTGGAAAATTGTCACTCAGAGACACTCTTTGTTCTAATTTCAGAGCAAGGTGCTTCCAAATTACCCGGAAGGATTGACACTGACTCCAGATGAGCCTGACTTGAAAGAGAAGATATTCCAGTTTTCTTTCAGCTCCTTGCCAAATTATCCTGCAGTCTTGATTGTTTATATGTGAATATTGACTAACACCAGTGTACCGGGGCTGCATTCCCAGTCCATCAGTGACATGTTCAAGCACCCCCATGTGACATCCCAAACTTTCCCAGCCAGTCAGCCTTCCAATGCAGGGTCAGATCAACCAACTGCACAAACTCTTGCAACTGCACTGCTGTCTATGTCATTTTGTGCCTGTAAATCTACTTACCCAGCTCTGGAAAGCTACACTAAACTCTGAGGAAGCATCACTTATGCAAGTATGAGATGGGTTGCAGAGCGAAGTGCCCAGCTGCTGAATCAGAGCTGCCATCTCACTCGTGATGGGAAAGGACATTGCTATCAGAATTTACATGATGGAAGTGGTGTGAGGAGGCAAAGCTCTTAGATAAAAGAGTTTGAAGAATTAATCAGCTTGCTTTGAGGCATGTTGATGGCAAAGGATTTGACTTGAGGCTACTCATGTCTGACATTGTCTTGGCTTGCACTGAAACTATTCACATGGAAAGCATTTTGTCCAGTGTAAGTAACTCACAAAGACAACCAAGACCGGGGTGTCTCAGGCTGAATTCCCTTCCCTCCCCGCTTCTCCTCTGAATAAATGAACTTCCTTACACTCTGACAGACCAGGGAGATTAATTCAGCATGTGTGTGCACAGTACACCTGGCAGACACGATAAAGACTGGCTCAGAGAGCTAAGATGAAACAAAGGCATAAATAATACTGGAGAAGGACAAAACATGGGCAGCCATTTAGTGGTGACAGTAATTACTTAAGTAAATGCTGAAACTTTAAAGAAACAAGAGGAAGATATTAATGAATATTTAAGCTGAAACATGTGAGCAGGTTGATTTGTCATTTGAAATGTTGCATTTCTGTATTATCTTGCTGTGATAGATATGGGAATGGCTTCTAAAATCTGTTGCAGGATGAACTGTTACTGGTTGAGGGCCTATTGATGCCCAGATGTACTGAAAACAAGAGTCTTTTCATTCAATCAGGGCACCTAAAAGGTTTTCACCATTTCTGAGCCTGGCTACCAGCATGGAAACAAGCAAACAGCATAAAGCACTCCAGATTCCTGTAAACATGAACAGTACCACAAAAGCTCACTGGACCTAAACTGGAGTTTACAGAGACTGAACAGCATCTCCAAAGATATGTGCTAGCTGTCCAGACTGGCAGAACATTGTAAAGTCAAGTTAATGTAAATAAAGGTCCAATTAGATTGAGTATATTTCATTTCATATATTCAAGGGATGTAAAATTCAGTGCTTGACATGATGAGCTCTGGGATGACTGTTGTAACACAGAAGAAAAATCTTGACTTTATCATAGACAATTCAATGAAATTTTTTCTTCAGTACCTACCAAAGTAGCAGGTCAGTATTCAAATTAATTAGGAAAGGAACAGAAGAAGGAAAAAAAAACCCCAAACTTTATTATGTCCCTACATAATGCATAGTTTCCTTAAAGCAGTCTAGCTCCTTGTGTATCAAAAGTTATAGAATGTAGAGATGAGTTAAAGAGCAAGAAGAGTGATCAGAAATAAACAATGACTTCTACATGGAGAATGATTTCGTCAATCAGATCTCACCAGCATCATAAAGGTTTGGCTGAAGGCAATATGACAGACATCTACACAATGATGGCAGCAGAATAAGGGAGAAAGTGTTTTGTGCATCTATTTTCTTTTGCACTTCCCTAGATACCTGCTTTTGACTGGCATGGAAATAGTTTACGGGCTAGGAAATGTGGATCTGATTTAATTCAGTCACACTTAAGTTTTTACCTGACATATCGCATGAAACTCAGCAGCTGTAGAAGTTACATAGCTCAGTGCTGCACAACAGTGTTATCAAACGTTGAGAGGGGGTTTCTGCCCATTTGATTAGCTCATATTTAAGCCTTAAACATGTCCATTCTACCTGAATCCAGAGGAAAATGTGAAAACCATTTTATATTACAGCTAACCCCCTTCTTGACAGGTAGAGGTCATTCTTTACTGGCATAAATGACATAATCTTCATTATTCTCTTACTTGCACTAAAGACAAAAGCAGCCGCCTCACAGATCCACAGTTAGTTGATAATTTTATCTCTTATCTCTCTGCCTTTTTTTTTTTTTTGATTGTGCCGAGCACATACATATCTCCAACACATCACATGTCCAAGGCCATCAAACATGACCTTTTAATCCAGAAAGGGTTTTAGAGTGTTTTATACTGCAGACATTTTAAAAATATGATACAGGCAATGCTGAACACAGTGGTGTCAAATAGTTTCATTTATTGCAGTGATTTTTTTTCAATTGCAAGTTTTACCTGGAATAAAATTAGGCAACGAACTAGCGCTTACTCGCTTGACATACTTTGAATGGTCCAGATAAATGCTCAACAGCAGGATATGGGCTGCTTGCAGTTAGCCAGAAGGTCCCTTCTTTGTTCTCACATCTGACTAATCTAAGTTTGATATCAAGGGAAATCATTTAAGTTATTCAATGTTGGAGAAAGACAGCCTATTTTAAGAAGAGGTAAGTCGGAGAATTCAATCTTATGGCAGATGAATACTATTAAATCCTATAATCTGCTATACTGGGTAATCCAAAGAATGTTTCAGTTTGAAAAACAATGATGTATCTTCATTCTAAATTATCAAAAGTGATGAAAGAAATGATAGTTAGTTATGAATTAACTATAGTTAATATGAATATATTTTAGCAACTCCAGTAAAATCCACCAAGAATTTACTTTTTAATATAATTTGGAAATACGAATTCTTCTGCAGAAAGAAAGTAATGATATAGAGAAATTTTGATAACAGACATTAAAATATTTGTCTGTACAAGTTATTTGCTCTAGTGGAATGAGCTATGTCCCAATAAGAGTCATGGGAACACAGCATTGGAAGGGGCAACCTGATCTCCAGTGACAAGGATAGTTTTTTGTAAGTGTCAAACATTAGTAAATACAAGGGTTCACAGAACATCTGCTGTCCATTATTCACATAACACCTTGCCAGCCTGTGTTAATCTGAAAGCCTTCTCTGTTCTTGGCTATCTTCTACGTTGTTGCTGTGAGGAAGAGATATTATTCTTTAAAACAATGACGGGATAATGAAAAGCACAGGAGCAGGGGCACTCAGTGCAGAAGAGAGAAACCAGTAACTTCGAGAAAACTTTGTCTTGTTTTTCCCATTTTAAAAAGTCCATATCTGATTTGGAAAAAAGCCTTTAGGAATGAGAATTAAAGTGCAGCTCACATGCATCATAGAAGGAGCAGAGGTCCAACTGCCAGCAATGTTTGTGACTCCGTCTGCTCCTTCCACTTCCAACAGAATTCACAATGCTTTGTGGCAGTCTAGAAAGATCAGCTAGAGGGTGGATTATCCCAGGGATGTTGTCTGAATGGTGGCTTTGATCTGAGATATCCACAGTCCCATATTTTTCCTCAATATTTTCCTTATGCCATTAATGCTTGAAAAGAATAATCTATGAACTTCATAGCTAGATAAGAATACTTATTCTCTTGCAGAGATAAATGCTGTTTAGCTGTTTTCAGATATTGACATTCCTTATTTCCCCAACAATACAAATCTTACCTCGTTATTGTAGGGTTTCAGTCTGTTTTTTGGGGGCTGATTTTATCGCTGATTATTTAATCTTTCATTTTCATTCAGAATCTTCAATCCCAGTGTGAAGAATAATTTTAAAATATTTATATACGGTCATCACTACCCTTCCCACCACTACCCAAATCCCATGTGAAAGACTCCAAAGAAACATTCCATCACTTTCTGGAATTACAGAGAATTACTGAATTGCTTTTTTGAGTACCTGGCCTCTTTTAACCCTAGAAGTTAGACTTTAAAAAATTTAAAAAAAAATAGAAAAAAGGTAAGCAAACAAAACCTCCAGAAAATCTATTCATTCAGCAAATTAAGTGTGCAAATGCTGAGCACAAGTCTCAGAGAAACTTGAGCTCCCACCAGCCTGGTTTCCCTGTAGGTATTAAAATTGTTTGGGCCTTGCTTAGTTCCATAAGTTCTTCTAAGCTTCTGCTTTTCTAGAAGCAAAGCCAAATGTTGCTCTACAATTCCAGGAGTTTTCTGCATGCTTAAAGCTGAGCTGAACCAGCATCCTCCATCCCAGCCAAGGTCTCTGACCCCTCCTGTTGCCAGCTATTATTACTATAAGTCCAAATGTGTCCAAATGTGTACCTACTAAGTACATTTTTTTCCAGGAAGATAATCACTGCTACCTCATCTCCTCTGCCATAAGCTGCAGACTTCAGCATTCAGGCACATATATGGATGTGGGCAGGTTTCATCCGCTTTTGCATGCTTTTCATATTCAATGGAAGACACTCGTGTTACTAATATTCTGCATATATGGGCACAAGTTCCACAACAGTGAAACTTTCTCTGTAGGATCTGAGAGGGACTAAAGGCCTCTACATGGCTTCTGCAAGCTCCTGGAAAGCCTCTACCAGCTGTAGTATTTTAAAAGACTGTTGGATGGCTTATTAAAATTATATCATTAACACCTTGTTATTCCACACTACTTCATTTTCTGCACTCAGCTGAGGGCAAGACTGGGATCCTCCAGGCCAAAAATCATCACGTTTAGTCGACCTGTTGCTCTTTAGAGTAATAGCACTGTCATCACTTTCGAAGGGAATTTAATTCTTCAGCTATGTGAGATTACCATTCCCTTCACTCAACTGTCTCAGGCCATACAGTCACCTCTGAAGAACACATCCAGCTTCATTTGATGAAAATTTCTTGTGCCTTTTCCTCTGTATGTACTGTCATGCTCAAAGACACCCAGCTCTGTACATCCTGAGAGCAGCTAATTTGAGGAAACATCAGTCTCAGCTTCCTTAATTCCTGGTGTTACCAAGAATCTACTGTTGTTTATTTTCAACCCTTCATCTCACAACCACTTTTATGTGGAAAATTTCTGAAAACTTGCCTTTTCCATAGAACGTATTACTGACTTCCAGTAGATGATCCATTTTACATTAATATACATCTATTTATTTTGCTTTGGTCTCAAAAAGTGAAAATTGGTACTTTAATGCGATTTAAAACATCTACGTTTAAAATCATGTTCACTGACCAGAATTTAATGAGCTTTTCTACTTTCTCATCTCTGCATTTATTCCAACTCCCACAGCTTTGTTCACATCTACATTTTCTCCACCATATTTCATTGTAGCAATTAAAAATGCATAAACCAGGCCTTTGCTGACATAGGAATATATCAAGCTCTTTTTTTTTAATCATGAGATGAAGCAGAAGAAAGTTTTGAATACATTGTGCTTGCCATAACAAGCTGTCTTGTGATTCACATAATTCTTGAGAAGCTCTTGTAGTGCAGATATTACTCAGGTATTTGTGTAATACCTTCAAGAGTCTAGCCCCAAACTCACCACATACAGTGAGTAAAGACACTCATATCTTCCACACTGGCTAGAGAGGTACAGGATACAAAGACATCTTGCTAGTTTTTGCAGTAGGAGTGCATGTCTAGGTTCTTCTCATCCAGGTTAAAAATTCTGTGCTCATTTGCAAGGACTTCTGGTAAAACATGGTCCTGCAGGTGCAGTCTCAAACACAGTCATGTGTTCTCATCCTGGAAGGATGAGCAAGCTCCTTGCACAGATTTCTCAGAGGCATGCAATTCCTCTGAGAGAAATTCATGGACAAGACAAAACAGCATTTGTCTCTCTCAGGGTCTGTAATTCTGTTCATCCAGAGCACTGGGACTCAAATGGAGACCAGTTTTGATCACAGCACATGACATCTCAAGGCAGCCAAGTGGGACACTTCCTACACCATCTCTTTGGTCTAATACACCTTTCCCAGTCCTTGTAACAGGGGTGCTACACTCACAGGGATGAGCTCATGTGGTCAGTGAAGGGCAGAATCACACAGCTGTTCATGGGAGAAGGTGCTTTCCAAAATAACCAGCCCACCTCTAGGGCAGTTCAGTCCTGAGTCTCAAGGATTGAAACCCAAAGGATGATACTGGTAACTCAGTTCATCATTCTAATGCATAGTCAAAATTGTGCACACATAGAGATCATTTTGGCACACTAATATTTACTCCTACTCTCAGCTCTGGTAGTGTCTCACTTCCACTGGTAATAATTACGTGGTTTTCTTCTTGCTCTGTCAAAATGAATAAAAATATTCAAATACATGAACTTTTCTTGTCCTTGCTAGCATGTCTCTGCTCTAAAGGTACCAATCATCCTTCTCTCTCAGTTTTATATGAATTACCGTAATTAAGTTAAACTCAATTGTTAACAGTTTGCTCTGAGCTTGAAGTGTGCTGCTGGGTCTTCTTCAGAGCTCAAGGAAGGCTATGATGTTTCAAAATCCTGTGTGTTTCTTCCAATTCAGCTGGGGGAGGGGGGCAGGGGAAGACACTACCCATGTCTTCAAATTTTGCCTCTATGAAGTGCAGAAAGTCTCTCAGCAACATGATATTGATATGGCTGAGCCTTTGTCTGGCTTGTCTGACTTGTCTCTGAGGACCTTCTGTTCTTGGCTATTTCACATTGTTACAACCACATAATAAAATGCGGGAAGCTCCTGTTGACTAAAGCCATGACAAGGGCTAAAACAACTTCTAGGAGGGGGTTTTAAGGTGGAAGTTTTCAGGATGAAGAAAAAGAAAGTATTTGAAGGATTTGTCCCACTACACCCCACGGAGAAATAGATACATAACTGTGCAAGCACAGCATAAGAGGTGGTCACACAAGCAGTCCAGAGAATGACAAGTCTTTAATTTTTGGTTCAGGTCAATGAAACACAGAAGAGTGTATTGGTAGTAGCATTTCTCATTATTATGATACTAACTTGTCTTTCAATAGCTGTGAGAAAAAATAATGTTTTAAGATTTTAAAAAACTGTGAATGGTCTTAACTCAATAATGGAATTAAAAATCACTGTAGATGTGTGTTAAATTCAAATTTGTGGTGACAGAGTACTGTTATCTGTCCCTTAGGCCTGACCTGATGGCTGTGACACACGAGAAGGCACAAGCAGAAGTCAGGAAACAAGAAATGTTTTCACTGGAGATGAGGCTGGTACATTCTGCACTGAGTCTCCTAAAGGCACCGAATGTCTCAGCAGTAGATGAATGGGGATACATTTTCAAAGTCACTACATTTGGCAAACTGAAAAGCTAAGTTTACACAATCAAAGCTGCCTGAAGCATAGTAGCAGATGGCATTGCAGACAGATGCTAGGAAAAAATGTTATTTTCTGCAAACATATATAAGCACTGAAAAGCCATTTAGATGAAAAGGTTTTTCCCTCATGTACTAGTTGCTAGCTGCTTTTTCAAAAACAGCGCACAAACTTAAACTTTTACTTTTCCTTGAAAATGGATAAGACAAAATAAAACCACGTTTTAGTATTAAGGTATTAAGACAGAAAAATGAACAACTTGGGTTTGAGTTCTGTCTCTGTTTCTCTCTCTTTTGTTAATGTTAAAATACTGTATTAGGAAAAACCACTGACTTCCAAGTTTAACAGTGCTGGCTTATACCTTTCTTGAAGACTGTCATGTATGTGAACACAAACAGATTAGAATCCTAATGTTACACAATATTTCTTAGGCTAGGTAACAACCCCATCTGCTACAAAACTTTATTTACATGTAGAGCTGTTCATTGCTTCTCTCCTAACACAAATTTTGTGATTAAAATAAAACACAAAACTGCATACTTTTCCATTGGAGATGAAGTTTAAGTTAATTTATTCTCATAACATTGTTAATGAAATCCCTCAGAAATTCTTCTGATTTACCAATCCCCATTTTCTAATGGAACACAATTCCATGCAGTCGTCTGCTCGGCAAGATGAATACTTCATTGTAGTGATGTCATTGTTATTTTTCACAGCCCTATTTAAAGACATCTACTCATAATTTCCCCTCTCTTCCCCCCAAGCCCTTGAAAAACCTGCACTCAAACCAAAGAGAATGTATGAGAGGAAATAGCATCAACATTGTCCTATGCTTCTATCCAAACTCTGTTAAGGAAGCAGGTGATTTTTAAAACTAATTCCTCCCATGGAATACATCTCTGACCAGAAGAAGTCCAGGTTGTTTTTAACAGCCATGTCTTTAAGTATACCTGTAATGGAGACCACACTTGTAATCGAAGATTACAAGTTATAGAGGTAAGGTATGGAAAATGTGGACCCTGCACTTTTGGGTCCTGAGAGATCAGACTTTCCCCTCTTGCTCTTACTCTGCATAAGGAATCAGTTATTGGCTAAGGTCTGTTTAGTGACAAAAAACACCATGAATGTTTTAGCTTCGTTTTCTAACTTGCCATTTAAAAACAATATTGAAAATAATATCAAGATCTTTTGATGGCTTGCTGATTTTAACACAAGCAGAAGTAGTACAGTTAAATTTTACATGGACTAGACAATTTAATCATAAAATGTATTAGTTGTATTTTCTAATCACAATAAGCAGGAGACATAAATTAAAAACGTCCAACAAACTTAATACACTGTTCAGAAATATGAAGGATAATAGTTCTTCTCGTTAGTAAAATCTATCACCACTTAGGGTATTAAGCTTTTTGTTACAGCAGAAAAATCCATGTGACCTTCACATTCATCTACCCAATTGGTATATTTCAGTATTTTTCTTGCAAATACCATTGGAAAAAGAAAATTTATGGCAGCTTCCAAATATATGTGCAGTTAAATCTGGCTTAAATCTTTCCAGGGTAAACCTCATCAGGCAGTGGTCAAGAGGAATCATTCCCAGTACTATTAAGCAGAGACATTCATGAGATCTACTCTTTTTTGGAGAGAAGCAAGCTTTATGGTTAATATGTGAAAGATGATTCAGAAGTATAAAAGGCATTTTAGACAAAGTAATTTACACATGTCAAAAGTGCAGTTCTTGACAAAAGCTGTGAATTAAATGAGGATCAACCATAAATTCAGTCTCAAAATATCAATATGCATTTTTAATTTCCTTTAAGATATATAGCAGCATATCAGAAGCATATTTTAAGGCATATATTTTAGCAACTCTATGGCAGATGTTTGATTTTCATAAACCAAGTATATGGCTTGCATTTAAAATAAAGCAGGTACAGAGACTAATTATACTGCAAAACAAAACCAGCATGTTCCTGTATGCAGAATTACCAAAGTCATCATCCTTGAACTAGATCTGGCTACTTAATAGTGTTCATTAGTTGAGAACAGTTCCCAGGGCCATCTATTACAGCAATTTCCAAACTACCTTGTCCTAGATTGGGAAGGAAAATTAACACATGTCCAAACAAAAACTGCAACAACATTTTCCATTCTCAGAAAAAAAAAATGAAACAAATGCTCTGAAATTTCTGGTATGTGACATAGGAAAACAATGGAAAATAATAAACAAACAAACAAACAAAGGAAACACACTTTTTTGACCATGAGCTGTTGTGTAGTAAACAGTTGCTTCTACTGGTTCTATTAAAGAGAGAAACTCATTATATATAACCAGTCTGAATCTGACTCTGACTCTGTGCCAGTGTGAGGATTAGAAGAAACAGTAAATAAAACTGTGTTTAAATGTATTTTTATGAATAAAGAGGAATTAAGTCACTTCACTTTTTGTAGCAGTTTTCTTACTTTCAGGGAACAACTCTGTGAGCAATTTCCACCTTTATCAATCCTTCTCAAAGTGCAAAAGAACACCTTCCAGTTTCTAAGGCAAATATATATCTATACATCTGCTCAACCACAAAATATCCATGCCTTGCTGCACTCAAGATTCCTCTTCTTCGGGTCACAAATCATATAGGGTCAGGAGCACATTTTCAGAGTAACCATGGTAGGAAAAACCCGTATGCTGAAAGGCACACCCATAAAATGCTATGCAAAACATGAGTTTTTGTATTAGCAGCTGTGGCAGGGGTGTGGTACACCTTCTCTAACCTTCAGTACATTCTAAGAATACATAATGTGAACTTCCCTTCTCTGTTCTTGCCAAGGTTGTCCTTATGACAACCACAGCGTGCTCAACTGAGAGGTGATATACACAGAAATCTACCAATCAGACATTGGACATCTTGTGCCCATTCCATCTCCCTAGTCCCAGCTGGACTACAGCCAAGGGGGTGCAGGACTCTTGCAGCCCTGTGAATGTATCAGGTGTCCCAAGGCATCTCAGATAGCGCTGATGCATAAGCACCTGAGTACTGCTCCATGATTTGCAAGGTGAAAATCTCAAGAGTATAATGAGAATGCTTTCTTGAAGAAACATCATCTTCAGGCTTTGGTTCCTCTCACAAGCTGGTTTATGCTTTCACCTATATCACTGTTTCTTGGCCAAAAGGGAAAAAATGCTTCATTGGTAAGCCCTTTGTGAGCTGAATTCCTCGTACAGACTTCAGAAGCCTTAGCACGGCTCTTTCCAAATCACACACAACTGATATTGTGCCAAAGGAATGCCATCCTGTACCCAAGAGAGTATAGAAACATCCTAGATAGGATTTCTTCCTTTTAAGCCAGAAGGCCAGTATTTCCAGTTTTATGATTCTGGTTGCAACCAAAAGCAGCACTGAGAGCTTCCAGGAGGAGCCAAGCCAAATAACAGCAACTTGAATTATGGAACAAAAATTACAAGAGAGGGAAATCGTAAGAGAAGTGTCTAGCATATTCTAAATGGATCCCCAGAAACAGGAAAGCATTGCTAGTAAGAAGGTTGGAAGTACAACAAAAACACATTAAAATAAGTGCCCCAAAATTTACTCTTAGAACCCTTTTCTTAGCAAAATTACAGATTGCTGACAGGACAGCTTTTGTGCTGGATCCTTTTTGCTCTAGATTGAGTTGCTAAAAAGAGAGTTAATCTATTTAGGAATTGTAATCAATAGTAAATAAAAGTATTATAAATGATAGCCTAGAGTTCACAAAACAGAGGAGTATTTTTTCAGATAAAGACCCAACTCAGCAAACCCATAAAACATTTTTTAGCATGAATAATAACTTAAGCTGCATTTATATAAAATATGTGTTCTAGTGATTATTGTAATGTACAAGTCTACCTATATACCTCAGTGAGCCAAACCTTTAGAAAAGTGATGGATTGCATTTAATGTAGGACTAATTTTCCAGATCTCATTTACAGTGTATCCTTCCTGCAACAGTGAATCATGAATGCATTTAGCTCGATATTTTGAAATTCATTTGCTCATGCCAAGCAGCACTGTGAATAAAGATAGTATTAATCAAGTATCCATTCAAGTGGCAACCTGTCAAGACAGATAGAGTTCATGGCTATATTTTTTTGCTGAATGTGCATACATACTCCTAGGATTTCATCAGAGCTGTCAAATTACGTCAGCTCTAAAATTTTGAGTATATCCTAGCTTCAAGCTGCCAGAATCTGAGCTTTCATTCTTCCTCTTTCATGCTGCTTTGTCAGTTTTATTACATCTTATACTACAGGTTTGTTTGTCATCAGCAGGAAGAGATTGTCATATCTTTGTTCAATTCCTTCTTTAGTAGATCATTCAAAAGAGAAATGGAATGTACACAGAGAAATAAATGTGACTGTTGATTACTTCCTAAATTCCTCTAAAATATGATGTTTACTTAAGCTTTGGCTGAGAAAAAAAGCTATATTTGCCTGTAGTGGTACAAGTACCTCCCTCAGCCTCCCTGTTAATACAACAAACTCTCATTTGAAAAAAACTGTTTGGAAGGTAAACTTGCATATAGTTTACAAGCCAATTCTGTATTAAACTTCCTGCCAACACTAGAAGGAAGATATCTTTCTGCCTGAATCGTGGCTTGGAATTATGGACATGTGTTCATAAATGTAAAGTGTCTACAACAATAATCACAGTAACCAGGGACTTTGGTAAGCAGTACCAAAAGGGGAAGGAAAAATTAATTTGGAATTAAATCCTCACCCTGTTCTTATATACCCATGTTAAGAGGTCAAGTGCCTCCTACTAAACAATCTTAAGGTAGCTGCTTAAAAGCATGAATAAGGTCATTTTTCTTCCTGGCGTCAGGCCATCAGAAAACACAGCAGCACTCAAATCCGACTGAGGATTGGACCTGGCGTTGCCTGACCCTTCAGACTGTGAATTTAGAAAGCCGGCATGAAACACTACACACAGAAAATGGCAGAGAAAACTCACTGCAGCAACAAAATGCTGAGTACTTAAAATGTCAGTACTATTGGGAATTTCCTGAGTGCAGGGCATTCACTCTAGCAGACGGAATATTCTAATGTGTTGCAAATGTTGCAAATGTTCAACTCAAATAAGGCAGGAAGAATCAGTCTGGAACACATTAAAAGTTCAAAAATGCTAATTTTATCAAAACCAATGATGCTGGAGAAAGCGCTTCTTTGAAAGTTATTTCTTAGGGGTCATCGTTTATTAATATCCACACACCATATTCCATTAGAACAATCACTTTCACAATTACAAGTAAATTATGCTCCATATTTCTGCCTACAAACTATTCCTTACTCTTTTGTGTTCCATTCATTCTTTCCCTTTCTTGAAACTTGATCTTTTAGTCAATGTATTCATGAGTGCAAACGGATCATAATTTCACCAGGAAATATTTCTGCTTGTGGTTGTTTAGAAAGATTCATGTCTAAGATCAGTGCTTGGGCAAGAAACTCAGTTGAGATATAGAAAACAGAAAACAAACAAAAGCTAAAAGCAAGTGGGGGAAGAAAGGGAGGGAGGATTTGGAGGGGTTGAAATGGGTTCTGAGCCATGGCCAAGGTGGGGGAAGCCGGATGAGTGACCATGAACAGTCAGGGCTGGTGGTACCCCCAGGGCCAAGACTTTTTTGTGCCATGAAATACATAGAAAAGTTACTTTTCAACATACCTTTAGATTCCTACAAGCCACAATTTGAGTTGTATGTTAATAAGAAGCAGTGTAGCAGGAACCACTGCAACAGATGGAGGAAAAGCCTCACAAGAAGCTGGAATGCAGGAATAAAAAGACATTTTATAACCTTTGGAAGCAGTTGAAGGCAACCTGGGAGTACTACAAGGATGTTGTGAGGTCATGCAGTGAGAAAATGAGAAGGGACAAATGCCAGCTAGAACTTACCATAAAAGACAATAAAAAAATATTTCTGTAAACACATTAGCAACAAAAGAAGGGCTAAAGAGATTCTCCCTCCTTCATTGGAAGCAGGAGGAAAAGGCTGAGATACATCATGTCTTCTTTGCCTCAGTCTTGATAATAAGAACAATTGCTGTTTGGGTACCCAGCCCCCTGAGAGGGCCAGGACTCAGCCAGGACAGCTGACCTGAACTGACTGAAGGGGTATCCCATGCTGCGATGTTTGGCTTAGCAATAAATTCTGGGGAAAGGAGGAGGAAGTCACAGGTGTTTCAAGTTGTGTCACCTGCCTTCACAAGTAATCATTATGTGTGCTGAGGTGCTGTTTTCCAGGGATTGGATAAACAGCTTCTTGCCAGTGGGAAGCAGAGAACAAATCTCTTTGCTTGTGCATGCAGCTTTCCTTCACTAATTAAGCTGTCTTGATCTTAACCCACTAATTGTTTACACTTTTGCCCTTCAGACTCTCTCACCCATGTGATGGAAGACTGAACAAGGTGGGGACTTAGCTGCCAGCCAGGCCTAGCCCACCACTACTGTCATAAATTTATTTTTAAATAGAGCAAAATAAATTTAAAAATCTTCTCCTTGTGGTGTTTCTCACCATGCTTAAATAAACATAATGAAACGGAAGGGAGTAGCTAGAAGATTCTTGTTTTCATGTGTGGTGATGAATAAACAGTTTCAACACTATTCCTACTGAAATGAAACTGTATTGGATAACAAAATCCAGACTTGGTAACACCATATGTGAGCATTCAAAATCCATTTTAGTCAGTCATTTTAGCCGTCAGGTCACAAGCTGCACAAGATTTCCTCTGGATAAACCACTGTTTGAGTAACCTCATAAAGCTGTTGTTTGCAATTTGGGATGAAAACTAATCACCCTGAAGAACACAATCTGCTCAAGCATTCCCAGGAAAGCACAGAAGGATGTCTCTCTCCATCTGTGGGTACTGCTGCCCTTCAGAGGTGACACATAGGATCCGTCCAAGGGGTGTCTAGAAGGGGGTTCTCTGCTGCTCTGCCTTCCATTTGGGAAAACAGGTACAGAAGGATGAACACATGTAACCTGTCCCTGACAGATCCACCTGGGAAACATCTGACGGCTCTTCAACCTCACCATGCTTCTCCTCCCTGTCCCAAGCCTCTTGTTTTCACTAGAAAAGAGTATACTTTGTCTTTTCTCCTCACAAACAAGCATCACTGCTATTCTAGACCTGTGCATCAATTCCTGAGTTTTTGTAGGAACATTTACATATTTAAAAAAAAGGTTTCACCACTTAATAAACAAACAAACAAAACAAATCAAGCAAACAAAATTCATGGAAGGAACTCCAGCCACATCTTGTCTCTCCCACTGTATTTCCCACCTATGTAGGGGCTGTATTGACAAGACACTTTCACAGCTGCTCTTGCTGGGGCATCATCTCTCCACACACACTGATGATGATCATCAGAAATACTTCTGATTCAATGGAGCTGCAGTGAGAGCGAGCCTACCTCACTCTCCTGTCCTTTGCATGTGCTAAAATATATTAAAAAAGAGCAAATTTTTCTTTCTGTTTGCACCTGGTTGAACAGGCAAATTAGACCACTGAGCCTATTTGAGGAAAAACAGATATCAACAAAGTTATTTAGACCATGTAGAACAGAAAACGTACTCCTTTGAATCAGGGCAAGGAGAAATCTTGGTAGGGAATTTTCTGGAGATAAGAATGAGGTGTCACCAGCAAGAGAAAGCCAAGTATAGGATGCAGTGTAAGGGAGAAGAGACCTAAACGGTGTCACCTCATTGGTATATACTATTTAACTTTCTGTTCAAAAGCAAAAGGCAAAACAAAAACTAGCTAGACATTGACAAAGTGTCTTCTAAAAACTGATGTCCAAAAATAGTTCAACTCCAAATTTAGCTGGCTGGTGGTGCACTGCTGAGAAGAAGCATAAAACCCTGAAGGTGATGAAAAACTGAGAAGTTTCATGTCAGTGGAGCAAGTAGAAGCAAAAAATTAACAATGTTGCTTGAGCACCTTTCCGAGTCAGAAAAAGGCTTCCAGGCCAAGCTGGCCTTCTCTGGGGATGATTTGACCCTCTCAGTATCTGGGCACTCAGAATAAATACTCCTGTTGAGCTGGCCACTCATAACCACACCTCAGAGACATTTAAGTACCTTGTTATCCACGTGTTAAGATGTGCTAGCACAGTTTCCATAGGGCTTGGCTTACACTAGCTCTTAAGTTACACAGCTGTTTTTGTATATTGATGTCACTGTGATAGTAAATGGGACACTGGGTCCAGAAGTGATCCTCATCTTAGAACAGTTATAATGTTAATAGCATTCAAACCTATAAGCAGTCCACGACATTCATATCAATAAGAATGAAAAGCTTTTACTTACTTCTGCTAGAAACTACTGTGTTTGATTCTTATATGCTATTTAGTTTATAAACAACTGCTACCCATTTTACTACAGAGTGAGTAACTGAGCACAGGACTTTTTTATCTTGGTAACTTTTCACCCTAAGAGGGAATTCTATCCTTTATGGATTGTTTTATCAAATCAGTTGCTGTCTGATTTTGTCACTTCAGCCCAGCATTTCTTTTTCTTTCATTGGCTGTGTTTAACATGCTTGTGCTGCCAACTCCATCCCTTGTCAGTCTGGATCATGACCTCTTCTGGCTGCTCTCTGCTCCTGAAATGGGATTTGTGGCTGAGATTACAATTTAAAATATTTATCCCCAACTTGAGTCTATTCTCATTTCTCAAGAATCATTTTCTTCCCACTGCGTTTATAAGCCTGAAATACTGTTGAGGACTTTCAGGCCGCCAAACAAATTTAAAAATTTAATTGTTTCATTAAATAGTGCTACTCTCTTGAGAAAACACTGGCAGAAACTCTGCCTATGATATTAAACAATGAGTTGGGTGGGAGATTCAGAAGCATGACTGCAATATGATCTGTTTCAGTATTAATAGTTGTTAGGCAAAGAAGGAAAATTTGCACTGCCTTTAAAGCACACTTATGAACCATGAGAGGAGGTGGACTCTCTGTTAGACATCTAATTTCAGCTATTTTTTCTAAAATGCACCTTTTTTTTTTAACTGGAATTCTTCAGAATTCATTGCAGCTGCTTTGCCACTATCATTCCTGGTTCTACTACAGACTGAGCTCAGCAACACTTACAAGAACTTCAGATATGGAGATGCTTCTAAGTTGCTCATATTTCTAGTCCTTCATTGAAACAGAGACACAGACATCTCCCCCGGATGTCCATTTACACAGGTATGGTTATCACAGAGCTGACCTCAGCAAAATTCTCCAGAGCACTGTGCATTACACCATGAAAAAAAAGAGACATGAGATGTCTCCTTCACCCTTGAGTCAATGCTAGCCCAGAAACTATTCCTAGATCAGAGGCCACATCTCCCATGAAGACAAACACCTCTCCCTGTGAAACAGGAGGGCAGAACTGGTCCAAGTTTGCTACTTCATGTTTGACATTCTGTCAGTTTTTGTATCTAAGTGGGAACTCCAGGAGGGAGATGTCTGTGCTTTCTGACTTTCAAGATTAGTAGCCTGCCAAACAAAGGGCTTGTGAACAATTTTTTTTCAACCATCTCTACTTATAAATGTTTTCAAGTCTCAAGATTTCCTTTCACCAGCAGACCCTGATAAACAACGTAGCATCTCAGTTATAAATGAATAAAAGCTGATAATTTAGTACATGCTGGGGTATTTAGGATAAGTAATTCACAGAGCCAACTGTGTGTCAAGAGCTTGTTATGTGAATTTCTAGGTTTTCTCATAAGTTATTCTAGTGCAGTAATTTCATCCATGCAAACCTGGCCGTTTGCTAGACTAATCTCAGAGAGATACTATAAATTGCATAAAAATAGGGCATGGTTTCCACATGAGGGACTATGTTGTGACAGAACATGAACTGGCAAGAAGCTAAATATGAATGCAGAATTTACCTCAAAAATGCACATGATAAACCTTCCCTGAAACTGCCTGTGGAACAAGAATAAGACCCAAACTATACTTTATCTTCTTTAGTTTGATTTTTTTCCTTTTCTATCCTGTCTGTAATTCAGCAGCAGTTTACTCCAGAAGCCATGTGTTCATGTGAGGCCAACTTATAGGTCCTAGCAGCTGCATCTCCATCCTTAGATTATTTATTCTGAATTTTAAACCTGACCAAAGGGACCACAGAAAGAAAGAAGAAAAGGCTGTGTAGAAAACACCCCTGACTCTTAGTTTTGCTGGAGAATGACCTCTAAATTCCTGGTATAAAAACCTCACAGAGAGTTGGAAAAGGAATAAGTATTTGAGCTTCAAAGTATATCTTCACCCTCTTCCTACTCTTTGCCTGATATCACCCACAGCCATTGCCATGTCAGATCCAGCCTTCTGCTCTGACTCTTCTTATGGTCATGTGCTTTTCTGTCTGGAGTCCCAAACAATCCTGGTAGTATTATCTACTGTGAAAGAAAAATCCACCTGATACCTTTCCCAACACTGGATAGGTCTCAGCTCTCTGGCAATCTGCACCATTTGACAAGTGTATACCAGGTCAAACGACCTCTGGAAAGGGCAGAGGATGAGGAAAATGTGCTGCTGCAGCTCTATCTGAAAACAGCCTGCCAGCTCTGGAAAGAGGAAAGCAGACTCATTATCCTCAAAATTGGATTCACATGCTATCTTCTGCCCTCTTCCATTAGCATCAAGAATATTCCCTGGTTTTGGCTCAGGAATTAGCCATCCAAACAAAGACAGCCCCTTTCAGTACAAGGGAAAAAAGGTGACCCTATTACTTATTATTTGAAAGAGAGTGCAGCTATTTAAGCTATGAAATGCAGGCCACTGATCATAAATTACATTTTAATCATATCTAGCAAGAGAATTCATACTACTCAGTTTTTCAGGAACCTCTTTCTTACTTAGAAAACTTTCTATGAGGTGATCCTTCAGAAATTTTGATTAAATGTTGGTATCACCATTTGGAATATTCTACAGCATCTTTTGCAGAGAAAGCACCTTCTACTCCTCCTGATCAGCAATGTTAATCATAATTATTTTGTTAAAATCAAGATCCATTACAAATTAAGGTTTTTTAACAAGCTTCCTGGCCTCCAATGTCTTACTTCATATCATTCAGTGTTGGATAGACACATGAAGACACATGCCTTCTTTCAGCTTGCTTTTGCATAAGGAAGTGCAAAAATTGATTTTTCTTTTTTTCTCTAAAGATTTCTGCTTACTGTTCATTTCTTATTTCTGAGACATAATCTGCTGCCTTCTTCGATTTTTTAATGACTTGCTAGGGGACTAAGAATCTTGTCTGTGGAGTTTTCTCAAGACTTGAGTGTCTAGCAGATGCTCAAATTAATTAAGAGTTAAAAAACAGAGAAGGGAAAGAGGTTTAAATAACCTGGCTAGAAATCCATATCCTCTTTCTCACTTTATACTTTTAACTGCTTTTGTTCTTCTGATGATAAAAACTTGTGGCTTTTTGGTTATCCATAGAGTCCACTAGGGAAAAAAACAGTCGACTGTGCCTGTGTTTCTGATGGGAAACTGGAATACAAATTATTTAAAACAAAAACCCAAAATAAATATTTCAGGCTTGCTTTTTCTAAATAAAAAACCAAAAAGAGATGATATGACTGAGATGCATTGTCCATTTAAACTCTGTTAAAATTTGAAATATTCAAAATAAACTGCACTTGGAAAGGTTTTTCTTGTGATGTACACCCATGGCAGTGTTGAGCAGCAAAGACAACCTCCAGGTTAAAGATTATCCATGCTCTCCTGAGGGTAGAAATGGGAGGGATGGGATCCAAGTGTACAGAACCCATTGGAGCCCATACTGGCCATGTGGTCCTGATATGCAATGAATGACAATCAGAGACATCAGAAATCACAGGCAAGGATCACCCCTTCAGCAGCTTGCCTAGATGTGCTCTGACTGGAAACAAAGACATTTACCAGTAACTGAGATTTTTGCCTGACTGCAAAATCTCACTGCCTCTTCCAAAATACACTTTTGGCTGACTCAGTCCAAGATCAAGTACTCTTCTCTCAGCTAAATCATGTGTGGAAGGGCTGTGTACCATTAACCGAATCATAAAATTGTTGATTTTGGAAAATACTTTTAAGATCATGAAGTTCAACTGTTAACCCAGCACTGAATAGCCCACTGAAATATAATCCAATACAAGAACTGCAAAAGTTATTTTTTAAATGTCTGAAAATTCAGATCTCAGTCCTTCTGGTATCATTCATTTCTTCTTCCAAAATAAATAATGCTGCTGAAAGGGTTACTTACAGAGAGCTCAAATAGTGGTTTAGACAATACATACCATGGCTGACTACACATACAGGGCCTCCAGCAGGAATAAAAAAGCACTTTTCAGGAAAAATACAAGGAGAAAAACTGTGAGAATCATTTTCCCCCTTTGACTAACGAAGTAAGAATCCTGACAGGAGAATTGTGTGCTATATTTATTCCAGCAGAGCAGAGTTATCTTCTTTAATACATGAGGTAGAGGGGAAGGCAGATAGCAGATAATGCTGGAAATGGTAATAGGATGTGGAGTCCAATGACAGCTGAGCTTGTGCATGTTCCTCCAGGATCAGCTCAGATCCCATTGGGCTCTGCCTGTCAGGGACACAGACATGGAAAGTCATCAGCCCCCCTCAAAATATAGATGAAAAGTTGAAAAGTGACACTCTATCACTGCCATCTTAGGCTTTTCAGAAAGATATGAATTCATGTGTCACCACTGCATTGCAATCACCATGTGTCCAGAGAAGTGTAAACACTCAGCTCCATGGGAGAGATGTTGGGTTTTATTCAGCTGCTGCTTTGAGGTCTGGGACACAGAGGCAGTAGAGAGCAAGGACTCAGGGCCCTTGACAGGAGCTCTGTGTGCCACTCTAATTGTAGAATCATAGAACCATAGAACCATAGAATCGTACAATCGTACAATCGTACAATCATACAATCGTACAATCATACAATCATACAATCATACAGACATACAATCACAGAATGGTTTGGGTTTGAAAGAACTTTAAAGATCATCTAGTTCCAACCTCCCTGCCATGCACAGAGACACCACAAGGCTTAATTCTTCAAGGCTTTCTTGGACACACCAGAGCACCCTGGCTGCCCTCCCAGGCATCCTGAAGCTCCTGCCTCTCTGTGGCTGCAGCTGAAATCAGTGACAGGACAGTATATGATGTAGCTGAATTACTAAAGTAAAAAAAAATGTGCCTGAGAGGGGAAAAAGTAGAAGGCAAATGACTTTCCTGCTGCTCAGATCACAGTGCATGAGGTGTGTGTGGGTGATGGCTGTCGAGGGAAGAACAAGGGAAACAGGTGAAGGAAGGCTTGCTATCCTCTTCCTGTTGGACTGACCTGTGTGCTGTAGCAGGGGTTAGCAGGGGTCTGCCTCAGCTCCAGAACTGCTCAATGTCTGGGTTCATTTTGTCTGTGTCTATGGATACCACATGCTAGCAGCAGCCTAAACAGCAGTACATTGGGTGAAGGGCAGAAGGGAATCATGATCTTTAGAAGTGTAGCTGTCTAAACAGTATATAATGGGCAGAGTAAATTTGGCTGTGTCAGAAGGATGAAGGGGTTTTTTTCTACAGGTAATTCCTTGAAAAGCAAAATCATCTAAGCTCCAAAATTATGTCATGGCAAAATGCAGAAATTAGTCTATTTTTTGAGAACAATGCTGCACCAGCAAGTGGATGGTCTAGGAAGGTAAATTATTGCTTCCTTTTATCAGCAATTTTATTTTCAGCTGGACTCCAGCCACAGGCAAATAGAAAATGACTTCTCTTCAGGCACAGTGAGTGTCAACAGGTTTTTGAATTCCTCTACACCTTCCTCCTCCCCAGAACTCAACTGAGTTCCTGACCTCAGCAACAGCTCCACAGAGACAGCAAATGAGCCATCCTCCACCATCCTGCCATTTTCTCAGGTACTCCCTTCATCTGTCGTGTATTGTCTCATTACTGGAAGCTGCAAATGTCCTTGCTATTTTCAAGGTCAGCTTTTACTCGACAGTGCTATTTCTGAGAGTTGTATGTTCCATGAATAGCATCTTCCTTTTCCTTTGTATCAAGAAGGTACATGATCCTACACAGGTGGATTTATTTATCAGTGAAGAGATACACATTAAACCTCCTCACAATACTTATAGCCAGGAAGACAGATTATTTTGGCTGTAGAAGAGGAACAGCTCTCCTGTTGAAGAAAATGAAACCCCAGAAAATTTGTTCTGGGTTACTAGGGAAGCCAAGGAAGCAATTCTCTGTTTGTTAGAAGGCAATTTTTCCCAGTTATTTACATTATAATTCCTCTGCTATACATGCTTTCAAAAGGCTTTGTTCTAAGGAATCCCTTGGAAAAAGTCACAAGAACAGATTTTGTATGATGTTTCTAATGACTTAATTTTCTGAGAGCATCATCTTTTTTTTTCTGAGAGCACTTTGTGCTATTTCCTTCAAATTTCTAGTCCCAGGCTATGGCTAAAACACGTTGGATCCAACCAAGACACATAGCTGTTTTCTGCCCCCTGATTTATAAGGTGTCCCTGAGCAATTCTAGCAGAAGGACCAGATGAGACTCTACCTTCCAGCTGGCCATATGCAGAGCTGACTGTGGTTTTTCAATAAACACTTCTTCCAGGTCTGTCTGAACAAATTTGCCCATCCTTGCTGTGAGTGAAAACAGACAATCCCTATGCAAGGTTTCTGACATTTTGTGTATGTGGAGAGCACAGTTCTTCATGTGACAATTGGAAATCAAAATTGGTGAAATGATCACAGTGTGCTGAGTTACTGCAAGCCTCACAGCATAATCTAGATCCCTGTTCCAAACAAAAGCTCCACTCTTGCAATTACTCACACGACATATCCGCACAATTGCAAAAAGAGAGAGAATAAAAAATAAACTTTAAAAGAAAGTTGAGCTATAAATTATGGAGATCCATATTTGCATTTGAGAAGTAAAGTGGCATGCGTGTGATGAAACCTGTCATCCATCATCTTTCCAAAGAAATTGGATTGCGTGTGACGGCACCTGATGCAGCACCATGCCATGAGCTGTAAAGGAGCACTGCTGTGATTCTACTGATCTCTGAAGCTCCTGGCCCTTCTGCAATTTTCTTTATAGATTTTTAAATCTATAAAATCATCTCCATATGGAACTGCATTAACTTATTTTCAGGATGAAGTGACAATGAGAAAAAGAAAATGGCAGGGAAGCCAGCTCCAAAGGGTGCTAAATACTCCTTCTCATAGTGTCCAAGCTTTCTCTAAAGATGCTTTAAAGAGAGTAGCTCCCCTAACTTTAAAGATGCATACAAATCTAGAAGCATTAAGGTAATGGAGACTGAGGCCTATATGCCTCAATGAGCATTGAAGCACTCCAGGCAGCCCCCAGCCATTAGGATAGTCAATCCCATAGACCAGATACCCTGTTGGGTCACCCTAAAGGATAGGGGCAATTTTTTCTGATAACCTATAGATGACTTGGTTGTCTCTCCACTTGTACAGCAATGTCTATTCTGAGGAGGGTAAGAAAGTTTTACATTCAAGGAGTAGAAATGCCTTTCAGAAACATATAAAACATGAAAACAAGGCATATCCCTTCAAATCTGTGTTAAAGATGTGCTTATTCAAATTGGATCTTCTCAGAGTTAAGAACTCAATCCATTTTAATGAGTGTTTTAACATGATCAATTGACTGCTCCATGCATCTGACAGATAACTGAATTTATAAAGTATGGTTCTCATTCCCATATTTTAAGCTAAAGAATGATGAACAACAAATAGCAAAGTTCTTGTCTGTGGACAAATAGACAGCTTCACATTAAATCTGTATTAAACCAGCTATTGCACAAATGCTGCACAAATAGAACTATATTCTCTTCTTGTTTGCAAATATAAAGTTTCAAAATATCATCACGCCAGATAGCTTTCAGACATTTAAGTTATAAACTCTATCTTAGGTTTACCAATGCAGTAAATATATCCAAATGTTGGAAATTAAACATTTTTGGTGGATTTATCAGCTTCTGTTCAGAAAAAAAGTATGCTAATGCATGTTTAGCTTCAGGCCTACTGACCTCTGGGCCATACTCATCTGTACAAAGCTAAACTTGCCAACATTCCCTTTTCATTTCTCTGAATTAAATCAGGTTTAGGAGCAATTACATCAATAAGGTTCCAGCATTTCAGCAGGAAAATCTGTGAGGAGAGAAGCAGTCTAGACACCAGCTGCTACTCAGAAAGATTTTCCTCTGTATAAAGTTTCTACGCAACATCTGAAAAAATGAGAGTTTGTGTTCTGTACGATGCAACATCCTTACATTTTCTTATAGTAACACAGTAATAATTAAATTACTTCAGTTTTACTCTTTTCTTATAACACAATATTCTGATATGTTATTTCTAGTATCATTTTATTGCCCTTTCCAAGCAGCCTTTTCTGTGTTGATAACAACACAGGGTTTGCTTTCTAGCACAATTGCTGTTGAACCACAGACAGTGACAAATCGTTATCCCTTGCTCAAGACACATAATCTTCCCCTTTTTTTTTTTTTTTGTATTCTAATCCACTACTGAATCACTGATGAACTCCTGAAGAAAAGTAAGCAAGCACTTCCTGTTTGTTCTACAATTTTTCAATCATGGAATAAAAAAGCAAGAAAAAATGTGTTAGGATGAAAACTATATATTATACAATATTATATATAGAAATTGTGTATTTATGTTTTATACTGGATGTTCTCTGAAATTGTCAGAACAAAAGCAAAAAGCAGTAGAGGGAACAAAAAGCAAAAAATTCTTTGTTATGCAACTCCCTTCTTCAGTATGGCTTTTCCACTTGGCAAAGCCCACTCTCATCAGTTTCCACTGATGGGAGTTGCATGATCAGAATTATTTGTGGTGTTGAGCAAATGTACCAAGTGGACATTTGCTGGACAAACCTCACCTAGAGCTTGTGCATAGAACAGATTTGAAGTCTGATTATCTCTGTGCCTTAAATGACTCTTTGATAAGCACATCCCAGTCTCTCAAGGACACCTTTCAGATCACAAAGGTAGCAGTGGTGTACAGAGATTTTATTTACTTTTCATGGGTGAAGTTGGTGAAAACAAGTTCAAGTATCAACCAACTTTTAACAATGACCTGCTGCTCTTTCTCGTGCCGTTAGGATGCTGCCCTGCAGGCAGCACTTGCTAAATATTTGGAAAAAACCCTCCTTTGGTTAACCAGTGTATTCAGCTTCCATATGTTCTTGTGTAAGGATTTTGGATTGATTTCCCTGTATCCTTGCAGTGCTGAAAAAGCAAGGAAAGGCAGAGATTTGGGGAATACAGAGCACTGAAGAAGCATGGTTGCTGCAGAGGGGATTTTTTTGCAGGTACACTTAGTCATATGTCCTGTTATAGACATTCAGAAAGAAAGATGAGAGAGGGGACTATTCACGGTTTCTGCTGAACACTAATTCTTGTATTGCCCTTCTGAACTTGGCACATGATCCAGCACCTAATTCCAGTTCTTAACATTCTGTAAAGATTAATGACTTACACCATGTCACTGCTTTGCAGGTTTCTGATTTGGCACATTTTTGACACCAGAAGAAAATGACCTCTGAATTCTGCTTCAGTCAGCCTTGCTGTCTCACTGGAGAGCTACGCCAGCTACACTCGTACATGCTTTTCAATCCATACTGATATTCTTTCAGATGACATAGCTTGACCTTTAGGAAACCCATCTACAGCTGAATGTGCAAGAAGTGACAGCCAGAAATGGTGTGCTCTTGTCAGGGTAATAAAGCCAAGCTCCAAAAAAGATCTAATGTATGCAGAATCCTTTTCTTTCAGGGGTGACTGTAATTTCAGGGAAAAGGCAAGCAGGTGATTGATTTGTTTATAGTGAGCAGGAGAGCACACTGGAGGTGAATTTCAAGCCTGCTCTCTGTTACAGCTGTGGAATGATGCACAGGTTTAAGGGTCAGTCTCAGTGCCTGCAGCTCAGATGTTGATGTGGCTACATGTTGGGGTCCAAAAAAGATAGCTCAGGATGAAAGGCTGTAAAGAGCATTCTGGGAAACGTTGTAAAAGAGGATGCATAAGATGTGGGGGGGTTGAGTAGTTAAAATTGTAATTCTCCTTTGGAAAATTTTCAATAGCAATGATTAAAATGACCATCCAAAATTTCTAAAAGCCTTGCATAAAGCTATAGAAATTATGAGCATTTCTTCTTAGTGATAAGTGCTTAGAGATTTTACAATGATTTCTTCAAGGAAGCCTACATTTCCCTATGTCTGCATTTGGTGGTAATGGCTTCCATTTGAACTTCCTATATTGGCACATATTTTCCTGATCTACAATGAAACTTTCTGGACCTGTCAGAGGTATTTACTCATCCATCAGCTTTGGGTCTGCAAATGTGCATGGTATGGAGAGATGGGTATATTGATAACTGCCTTGGACACTGAACAACTGGTACATATATCCATCAGCCAATCCTGCCTCAAGCCAATTTAAGAGTAGGTTTTTTCTTTTTGATTGCAGAACCCATTCTGGGAATTGGATAACTCATTGAAGAGATTGGTCTCTGTTTCACTAAAGGAAAAAACAAATCCTTGACTCAGGACTTAGGCTCCCTCCAGAGGAGAAATTCAGACATTTCTTTTAATACCTGATAACATATAAACCTATCGTAAGGGATTCCTACAAAGCATGGACCCTTCATGACTGATCATAGACAAACTGTTTAGCAGTTGCTGACGTGTTGGAAATGAGGGGAATAAGAAGAATTTTCCAAATATCTATGCTACATATCATGATGGTGATGGCACAGTAGCACCCATTTTTCAAAGCCATCCTTATGTGATTTGTCAATGTGAATTCTACCTGGACAATCCTTCCAGGTAGACAGGAACTGAAGAAGGTAAGTGATGCAAGCACAGAAACTGTAAGGGTGGATTTATGGCACTCCATGACCTTGCAATGGACTCCCAAAGGCAACTTGCTTGTTTGTGTTTCTGCTGATAATGTAGCCAGCAGAATGTTGTCCAGACATACCAAGATAATGGGAATAAGTACATTAATAATTCCAAAGGGTCGTCTGTTTGAAAAATTCTGAAATGATGACTTATTTGTAACACCAAGTAAAATACAGATCTTTTATCTAACTGTCATCTCAGAATGACAGTGAACTAAACCCTTTGTAATGAGCTCATTTATCCAGCCCAGTTAAATTCCAATTTATCTTTCTAGTTTGCACTACAGCATCACAGAAGGAGCAGTTGTTAGGGTTTAGCATGTTGCTGTGAATCATTGAATGCAAAGCTGCCGAAACTCTCTCTGTCAGATTCATAGTATATGTTTGGCACAATTCAGTCTTCATTATTGCCAGAAACAACAGGATATGCAAATTAATCAGATTAATTAAAATCAATTTGTGCAAATGAAAGATGACCTTTTTTCTCTTTCATGATGCTGGCAACCTTTTTGCACACTGCTGACAACCCAATATCAATGTGCATTTTTATCATCACCCAGGAATGTGCACCTAGTTATACTCCCAGAATATAGCCATCATAATAATGGATTTTCTCAGATTATTTGCTAAGAAGTATAAATGTGGGATCTGGGGCTGGTGTTTTGCCACAAATCATATTCCTATAAAGAGCTTTGTGAGGAATCCTGCTTACACCCAAGGGGGACTTGGTTAGGGAAGACTCTCTGTCACTGTTGTAATACAACATTTCTCAAACCTGTACTATCTCAACCCTGTAGCAGGAGAGAGAATGAACTAAAGGCAAACTCAGCATCTCAAACTTTATTTTGATTTCTTTTATACTATATAATAACTGTATTTTCTGACCATGAGGCCTCAAATCAGTTGAAAAATATATCAAGATTCTATAGAACAAAATAAAGTCCAGCTGATTTGGGGCTTGTAATACAGGGCATGTTTTGACCCACAGCTGTTTTATGTAAGCTCAGATTTTCCATCAGTGTGTGAGGGGCCTGAAAAACCTCTCAGTTCCACAGTGTCTCTGTTTCTCCAGGTCCTGATGTGATTCATACTCCTCCTTGCCATTTTGTCACCAGCCATGAAAAGCAGCCACAACTCACTGTTGCAACTAGGAAAAAAGTTCTGGTTTTGCTTTTTTTTGGTACATAGTCTTTTATATATGTGTGCATGTGTATTTTATAATAATAATATTTTTTAAACTGTGCCCAGTTTATAAGCATTGCTATTAAGATCTGGTAGATGCCCATTGAAGCATGTGGATGCTACTACATTCTCAATAAAACTACATGATTTCTGACCATGTGGAAGTTTATTGTATTGCCTACAGAACATAGGCAATGTCTTGCTCTGTAAATCTTGATTGAGGAGTTTTTTTCAGGACTGTATAAAGTCCTGCTTTGAAAGTTTAATACAAGGGGGATGATTAAAATCAAATTTTATTTTTAAAAATTTTAAAAAAAAAACCACAAAACAACCAAAAAACGAAACAAACAAAAAAAAAAACCCAAAAACCCCAAACCAAACCAAAAAACCCCACCAGTCTGCTGCTTTGAAACAGTTTTGTATTATGTAATTTCACATCTAAAATGAAATTTATTTATGAGATCCATCAGAAAAGACTCAATCATTCAGGAAACAATCTCTGACAAAATACATATATACATACAGAGAGAGAGAGAATGCGCTTTATCTTTGCCTAATCTTATAAACAGACTTTGTATTTGAAATTATATCCTATGTCAAATTTCAGCACATGTTAATTTGAATTATTTGTGGAATATCCACAACGGAATATATTCATTCCTCTGGAATCCGTCCATATTGCAACTGACAAGGTGAAGAAAAAGTTCAAGCACAAGCTGAATCACTCATATCTTAAGCAGATGATTTACACGTACAATATTTTGAGAGATGAGGGATAAACTGAGACCTGTGAAATTATGAAATGTTTCATAGGGTAGCTTCTTTCCTTGAGAAAGTAGTATTTTAGTCATCACATCCTACTTTTTTTCCCACGCACTTTGCCATTAACACATATTTTCTTTTCACTCAATACCTTAAATGTAGACCAGCAAGAATGACTGATATATTGTGCTTTTTTCATCCACTAAATGTATGAACGCATTTTCAAGCATACCTGTATGCACACGAGTGTAGAGCATAATGGCCCCTCCGTTTAAGACCAACTGGAGAAGTGAAAAGGAAATAACTCCTGTTCACAGCCTGCTGTACATTGCAGTCTGTTGGTTTAAATGAGCTGCAGCATCTTCCAGCAGAAGAAGCAAAATGAGCCTGTCCCCATCAAGGACTCAGCATCCAGGAGAACAGGCAGAGGCAGTGCCAGGTGTGCTGGGAAGCTGCTTTGTCCCCTCACAGATGACAAGGGCCATCTGCAGGGCTCCCCCGGGCAGAGCCAGACCATGACAATGCTGGGATCTTGACAAGATCCATTCTTTCTTCCACTCCAAAACACGGTGGTAGCACAGAGCAAGTTTGCAGCCGTCAGTACACAAAACCCTCTAAGTGTATATTTAAATAAACTGAGCACAGGCATTTGTACAAATGCCAGGCCTGCTGTCTGGCTTTTCCAGCCTGAGTGACAGGGACAGCATCTGTGCATAGCTGTAGTAGAGATATCATGCCCTGCAGGCCCAAGTGCTCAGTCCTGCTGAGCTCTTACGCCGCTTCTTTGTAAAATTACCCATCAGTTCCTCTGGTCCGATTCAGCTTCCCTCCTCTTTCACTTTGCCAGGTTCCCCTTTGATTTGTTGAAAGAAGCCAGATGTATCAAGTCTCTTTAGAATCAAGAAAGTGAATGTTTTGAAACCTGTGCCCTATAAGAGCTGGCTGTTCATGACTTTTCTTGGTCTTGTGCCATGACAGTGGTGTTTTCTCCAGGTGCCTTTCCTGTCTCAAATAGCTTATCTGCTGTCATTCCTTGGCTCTCCATCTGCATCTGGCAAATGGCAAGATTCACCAGGCTTCCCCCTAAACCCACTTTCTGAAGTCAGTGTTCCACTTTCAGGCCTCCTCCCATCCCACAAACATCCACAGATGACAATGTCTATTTAATTCAGGACATAGACACAATCCCTTGTTTGGAAATACCATGCACAAATGCTTTCCATGACTGGTGGTGGTCTGCCAGAGAGCTTCCTACAATAATGGCTTTTGCCATGATGTAATCAACCCATCTTAAACCTGAAAGGCTTCATGGAATGGTGTGGGGTACAGTACTATCAGTATGTATTAAAATATTTAACTTGATTTGATAAGATGTAACATGGTAAAATGAAATACTGAACTGAAAATTAACTGCAGCCAAAGCAAAGAAAAGATACTATTTAATCTTAAATCTGGCTTCAAAAAAAAGAGAGACTTTAGGCATCATCGTACTAGCGAGACAATTTCACTATCTCTGAAAAGGGATAATTTGGGGGCTTCTTGAATCAGCTCTTGTCCATGTAAATAACATTAGCTCTTTGTTTTTCAGCTTGCTTTTTGTATAGCTCAGTTTTGGGTCCCTATTCTATTAAGTTTTATATTGCCAGTCTGGTTTGATTGCTTCTCACTGGCTTGTGAACATCCCTAACAAAACCCTTGGAAAGCTGTCTGTGTTGTGTGCCATGGAATAGCTGTGTACTTTTATTCCTGCTGAGAGACACTCACCTGTCTTGTCACCAGATTAGCTAGAATGTATTGTAGCACACAAAGGAGATTTAAAAACCCAAGAAATTAAAAATACTGAAAAAGACCAATCCAAACGGCTAGAAGGCCAAATGGTGTTTAATCAGAACAAGCAGGGTTGTGAAGACAGGCAACTGAAAAAGCAGAATAGGATGGAGAGTTTATTGTTTCAATTCCCAGAAACTGGCACATGCTGAAATGGTGAACCTTTTTTCTTCATGTTGAGTGTACACATGGATCTGACTGGAACAAAAAGTGTCCACTTGAGTTATGCAACTAGTTCAGTTAAATTCCACTGGAATACTGCCCAAAACATCAAGATGTGCCAATATGAGCCTTCTGTTAAAAAAAGAAAACCAAAACACAGAAATAGAAAAATAGCAAGCAAAGTCTGCCTCAGCGTTTACCTGGTAATGCAGGCTCATTCCATGTATCTTGTTCTTGATCAGAATTATAGATATGTGACACAGTTAAAAAATAATTGATTCATAATTTTATGTTAAATTAAAGCAAATCAGACTCTGAGGGTGATAGGGAGACACTAATTATATCTGCCAGAGGGAAAGCAAATAATACTTAGAAAGCATTAAATCAAATGTGCTCTTGAGGCTGCTGCTGTGAGCTCTTGTTCTTACAGAATGCTTCAAATTAGTTGCAAAAAGCCTCATCAGATTCTGTAGAATTTTATTTTAAATCAAAATTAATTTAATTTTAAAATTGAAGAAATTTATTCAAAACTAGATTTGATAGGTTAATATTACTTTATTTAGTGTAACTAGTATTAACTCTTATTAGTGAAGCACATGGCATCTGCTAGGGCCATCAATTAATTTCGTACTCATACATCTCTCTCCTGCATTTCCTGCCAAAACTCCACGTCAGTCTGCCACCACAGCCTGCCATTCAGCTGATAGCAGTGCCTCCACAATCTGTTCATTCTTCATTTACTGCATGGGGTTGGCTGCACCACAGCAAAACCAAGCTCATTTAAGCTCATTTCAGGACCCCAGGACCATGCACAGTGCAGAAGTCACTAAGGCAGACTGGGCCATTGAGAGCAGCTCTGCTCCTGAAGGGGCCATGGATCCATCCTGATCCTACAGAATTAAGTTTGGGCTCACAAGGATCAGTGGGCACAAGGCAGACCTTGAAACCATCCCTGCTGCAGGTGAGGTTAATGCCAACAGGAGCTACGAGGCACCATGGCAGCAGGACTAAAGATGGACACATTGTCTCTTGTTGAGGTCACTGGGCAAGATTTAGGGCAGTGATTGGCAGCATCTTCTGGATAAGCACCAAGATTCCTGCCCCAGAGATAAGGTAATTTGTCTTCAGGAGAAAAGAGACATAGGTAACAGCATCAGCCTCAATGTTATTCCAAGAAATCCCGCTCCTTTTTCTGTGGGAATTTTGCCACTGACTTGAACAGCAGCTGAGAGACTCATCACTGTGCCTGTCAGTGGAAACTGAAACTTTTCATTGGCTATTGAGAAACTCTAATGAAAGACAAACAATTCTGGGTGTCAGAATTCTTATTTTGCTAATTTCCCATTGATAGTTTAATATATAAATAAAGTAAAAAGTCCTTAGTAACCCTCCCCTTTTAATTATCAGACAGTGACATATTAAGTCTATTGACTCACTGTAGTGAGTTGCATAATGGAAATGCCCTTGGAAACACATGCTTTTGTACCCTTAGTGTTTCTCCATCATAATTCCATAGATTTATACATTGTCAGTGTGCTATTTTGGGCTAATATATTGCAAGGACATAGGGGTAGTGGCAGTTTATCAATGACTTTTTGTCCTCTTTTTCATTAGTGCTATTTAAGAAGGGAAACTATTTCTGTCAGGAGCTTCCCATAAACATAATGGATTTTACAGTATAACCATAAGAGTGCAGTACTATGCCTGTCCCTTGCTTGTATTAATTATGATTATATTTGCATTCAGGATGCAACCTTATGTGAATCCAATGCAAATTTCTGTCTTTGAAGGAGAAAGGCACTAGCACAGCAATTGTTCAAGCTGTCCCAGGAGGTAATAAGACATTACTGCATGTGCTACAGAAGGGCAGTACCAGAGCAATAACTTTCTTGATCCACACAAATATATCTCAAGCAATGTTTCTCTGGAAATGGAAATGATGTATTATAATGCAGATTTGGAGGCTAGTCTAGCTTTTTTTTGCCCTTTTTTTTTTTTTTTAATCGTACATTGTCTCACTGGCATTCAGTCAATATTATATAAGACCATAACCAGGTTCACCTTAACATATTTTTCTTTCCCAATCAGTCAAAATAGGCAGCAATCCATTTTTCATACATATTACTTTTACTAAGAGAGATTTAATACTTCCTCTTGGACTGCAATCTACCCAAAACAGCCTGGTATTTTTTCATCTATCAGCTTCACAAGTGACCAGTCAATAAGTTTTTTGTTTTGTTTTTTTGGGGTTTGTTGTTGGTTTTTTTCTTTTTTTTTTGCCTGGGTACCTAAGTCAGCACCACTAATTTTTGAACACTTCAGCTCTGAAAGCAACAAGAAATGCACTTAAGTGCATTCTTAAAGCCCACATATTCAGTGAAATTAAAAGTATGATGATTTATGTCCTTTTCAATAAAGCAAGCATTAACATCATCTTCAAGGCCAGATAACCATGCATGCTTGTATATATTCTCAACTAACAGACTATTTCTCCTGTTTAAAATACATGCACAAGGGCCCTGTTAAAGCTCGACCTTTAAGTGATATGTATACCAGAGGAGCAGAGTGATGCCTGGAAAGGTCTGTCAACGGTGATAAATGCTGAAATAAGCAAATTAGCGTTCACTGATTTTAAAAGTACATAATTTCAATTTTTTTTTTCTCTTTGCAAGAGAGAGGTGCATAGGCCATGCAAAACATCAAAACATTTAGTCTTTCTGCAATCTTTGCCCTTGCAAATGAAAAAAATGAAAAAATTGGAAAAAACCCCAAAACCCTCCAAAACACAGAAAGCTGCCTTATCCAGAGATTTATTCTTTTCTTCATTGTGGTATTTTTTTGGAAAGAGACATTTTTAAAGGTTTGAATCACTTTTTCTTTTGAAACTGAATGACAGGTGAAAGTTTTCAGGTAAGACAACCACTTAAAATTATAGATGACAGGTAGACACAAAGATTCTTATAAAATAAAGCTGCCATATCTCCTGGTGCCATCAGGCCCAAATTGTAAAATGAAAGAGGTGCAGATTTGTCTTTATTTTCCCTGTGAACCCATTCAAAAGATATTGAGAAGGCATCTTGTATATGAAGAACTAGAAAATGTCCCTGTAATAGAAGGTCTTCCTTAAGCACACCGATAGCTGCAGTGAGAGGAAACAGCAGTGATATACCAAATGTCAGGGCCCTGAGGGTACCAACAGGGCCTGAATACCTGCTCCCATCACCATCTCCACCTCTCAGGGGCTCAGGAGCCCCCTTTCAACCCAGTCTGGGACCATCCATTCCTGATCCAGTGATGCTGCCATAAGTGCCAGCCCATTAGGAAGGGGGCAGACTGCACTGTCCCCTGACAATAAACAGGCAGAGCTGGCAAGAATTCAATCCCACAAATGTATGTGTGTCGTTGTCAAGACAGCCACTACACTCAGAGTGCTTCAGGAGGCTTTAAGTATCAGGACTTTGTTATCTAAGAGGTCTTTCATACCTTTTTTATGTATCTTTCAAATGTACAGCTCCACACAGCTTTGGCTCTTTCTCTCCTTCTTCTCTCTTCCTTCTGCAGTTCCAGCTTGCTGCTTCCTGTCCCTTGTGCAGCCACCTGTCCCTGTCTGTCCCTCGTACAGTGACTCACCTGATTTGTCCCTTGACCGACCTCCTATCCCTTCCTCCTCACAGCACAGCCAGCAAACCTCAACTGACT
>VZSR01003803.1:66498786-66550251 GCA_013398615.1 Brachypodius melanocephalos | reverse complement strand
CTGTTTGTGTTTGCATCCCAGAGGGACCCTGTTCAGGGGTTCTCTCACGAATTTGTCCTAAACCAGGACACCACGAGAGATGGTGTGCAGAGAATATCCCACTTTGTGTAGCGTGTGCAGTGATTGGCTACAAATGCTGTCTCCATTTTCTCTCACGGGTTGAGGAACACTTAGTATGCAGCATAATGAATATTAGCATGTTCATCCTTCCTGAACAGCAACCACTTTCTGATGGCCTGTGGAATGATTGAGCTTTAGCACTACTTTTGCAGGGCAGCACCTTGCAGGCACCACAGAGGCCAGCACTTACCAGATGCAGTGTAGTGCAGCAGCATTGGGATCTGTGAGCTCCCAAACACGGTCAGGGAAAATCCTGAGGCACAGATTGTGGTTCTAGGCAAGTTCAACATAATTAATTAATGAAGCTGAGAGCTGCAAAGGTTCAGCAATTGAGAATTCTGGAAGGAAAATTACTAAAAGCTCTTTCAGTTTTGATTATCCATTGAAAATGTTAAATTTTTTTTATAACTCAGAAATATGAAAAAACTTCAGTGACTTTTTCCATCATGCTTTATTTTTCAGCTGAGATTCAGTGGCAGAGGTGCAAACTGAATTAAAGGCTAGGAGGGGGAATGAACTGTCTTCATGCTGTAACCATTTGGATTTGTAGCTACAAAGGCCTTTCCAAGAGAATAAAAGGTAACTTAATTTATGATATTATGATGAAAATGGGGAGAGAAATAAAGTGATAACTATTTCAGTTTTCAGACTTCCACTGGCAATTTTATTATGTTGTAAATCTATCACCTTCCTACACCTGACTCAGAAACTAGCTCATTAAGTACCCAGAATGGCTGCAGGGTAGAGAAACTTGGAGGTTATGAAGAAGGAAGCACTTATGGACTTCTGTTCTTGCCAGGAATAAGAAAGCTAGAAAATCAGATCTCTCAGGCTGGGTTTGAGTGGTTGAGGTTGAGAAAGTGTTCTCTTCTAAGTATAAATACAAGTTCCTTTACTCTTAGAAATCACAAATATATGTGGCTTTCTGACTAATTATAAGAAAATATTATCAATAATCTTTAGGAACGTTATGTAATACTTTACACTATACAGCTACTATAGAAGTAGCATTACTGATTCTCTATCTGGATGAACTATTCCACACAGAGAGATTTATAGAAATTGAACAAGTTAGCCACCTTCAGAACCCTGTAGCAATCTATAAATCCAGAAACTGGTTTTATGTGTGCATGGTTTGGGTGAGGGTTTTTTCCTTCCCTCAGCAGTCATCCTTCACCTTAAAGGTTATTGTCAACTGCTTTGAGTTTTTTGCTGTCTGTAGGAGTAGTTAAAGTTCACTTTAGGGTCACTGCTTTAAATACTCCGTGCTGGAAAAGCTCTTATTTCTTCATCTCCTGGTATTTCCTCTTCAGTTTCCACTGCTGAAGTACATTCTTATCCTTAATTAACAGAAGTGCCCCTATTGAACTGACCCACAGGGTTTCTAGACAGCTAATGAATACCTGGAGTTTCCCCAAAAGATCATTTCAAGTTGAATTCTTATTGTCAGAATGTCTTAAAAGTTTATCCTCATGGATAAAAAGTGATAAATAAGAAGAATAAGCCAATAATGCAGGGAATTATCTGGGTGTGTACCAAAGTTAAAAACCTACTGAAGTACAGTTGACCTCACTCAGAAGAAATAAATCTGACCCAAGAGGAGCCAACTGGGGAGACAGCAAGCCACTACTGGCAGTGTGCAGAAAAGAAGAGAAAAAAGAGAATAGGGAGAATAATTACCAGATGTAACAGAGATCTGGTTAATGTCTTCAGCTTATACAGAAACAGGAAATTATGTAGTGAAGTCACTATACCTGGAACTGTTCAAAAAACAACTTGACATGGCACAAAGTGCTGTGGTTTAGTTGACACAGTGGTGTTGAGTCAAAGGTTGGACTACACGATCTTGGAGATCTTTTCCTATCCTAATGATCCTTAATGAATTACCAAGTCTCAAGACAAGATGAGAAAAAAACTAAACTGAAGCAGCAATAAAAATGGATTAAAATAATTGTTTGAATATTTTCTTCTCACCATTTCACAACAAAATTATGCAGTCTCTAATCCAGTATCAGAAATTTGTGGTGAGGACAGGCCATGAACAGAAGAATGAGAAACTGGAACACACTAGGAAATTGATCCAACTCATTAGGACTGGAAGCTACCTACCTAAAGACTACAGTTGTTGAAGACAGAGGTATGTAATAAAATACAGATAATAAAATATGCAGTCTCTGATTAAAATGAGTATCTGTATCGCAGCTCTGTAATATGGATAGTGTAGCAACTGTTCTAGGTCTAAATAAGTTACCAAGGGTCTAGAGAATCACAAATCATGGTATTTCACTACCAGTTAATCAAATCTAAACAATAATTTAAAAAAGTCTTTTTTCAAGAAAATTCCTCTAAAACGTATTAAGAACATGGCAGAAGCAGCTATCTTTGAAGCAAGTCTCTTCGAGAAGGGTAAGAAGGAGGATCCAGGTAACTAGCTAAAGGCTGGTCAGCCTCACCTCCATCCCTGGAAAGGTGATGGAGCTGCTGTCAGTGGTGCAAAGTCCAGCTGACAGCCATATCCAGGATCATCCCTCAGTGGTGGGCACTGGAGCAATTGTTTATCTGCTTTGGTAGCAACACAATTCAAAATGTTTCTCTCTCTGAGAATACAGGGTGATAATTGTTCTCTACAGTGAAAATTATTATGGCTTTTTTTTTGCATGAAGTGACAGGTTAAAGGAATAATGAAGACAGTGAAGGACTATAAGCAAAAAGAAGAAATATTGATAAGGTGTCAGTATCAAACAAGACAGGCATATTCCAGCTGGTGCAAGAAATGCTACTCAATTGTTTGAAATCTTCCATATCTAGACGAATCAGTCAACAGCACGTTACCTGTTATATTAGAATAGAAAACACTGCAATCACTAAATTAATGAAGGGAGGATGAATGACAAAAGAATGAGGGGAAAAAAAATGGGTCAGGTTTCAAACAGGTAAAATGTGAAGGGAATAACTCAAAACATATTCACCTGTGTGAAATATTTTAAAATATGTAGCATTAAAAATATTACAACTTGTGCCTGAAAATCAAAAGAGCTATCTGCTTGCAATGCAATATTGCTGTATAAAACATTGTGCTTGTAGAGAATGAAAGTCTTGCAACACATGTCAAGGAGATGAAATCTGCTGTTTATCACAGTGGCAAACATCAGCTACTACACTGTATAGATATTGAAGCACTTCTGCAGAAGATGCCTGTGAAGAGAAAAGAAGAAGAGGTGAGTTGGGTGTTTCTATTAGGTGAAAGCTGCTGAGAGTAGAATACTACCAATGTATTTTATAAACCCTCTCTTGTCTTAGTACCTAGAAGACATGAGACCACACTAAGAGACAGGAAAATCTGTATTACAAGTAGGTCTACACAGCAAGATGTGATTAAAATAAGAACCCTTCTCTCTTTCTCAGAACTTTGACAAACAATAAAAATTAAACCTGCACTACACATTTATTGACATTTTTTAGTTCCATAACTAATATTTATTAACTTTATATCCCATCTTTTATGTGACAGTCTATCAATGACTGTCCTTCCTTCAACAGTCTTAGGAAAGCCTCTTTTTGTCTTTTTTTATGTCTTGGACCATTCTCAAGATGAGGAGTCTAAGGGTGGGATCTTACCACCATCCTCAACCATCTAATGGGAGTCTAGAAAAAAGAAGGGTCACATTTGTCTTGAAGATATATAGTGAAAAAGACCTGAGGCAAAAGACACATGTTGCAACAAGGAGACACCTGCTTAGGTGTTAGGAGAAATTCTTCTGACAGGAAGAATGGTCAAACTCTAGGACAAGTTCTTCCACAAGCACTGTGGAATCTATTTCTTGAAGAGCTATTCAGGACTTCCCTGGGCAATGTGATCCAGCCTATCTCACTGAAGCTCAGGCTTCCTTTGAGTCTCTGGAGAGGTCCCTTTTGTGAGTAATTCTGTGCTTCTAACACATCTCTAGAGAAGAAACCCATATGATTGATACCCTTCACAAGCCAGCAGTGTTCACAGGGTGAAAGTGGGTGACATCTGGGTGCAGATACATCCCCAGTTCAGCTTACAGGTACCTCCATCACTGCATCTCACTGCCCCATTCTGCATATGGCATGTTTTTTCCATTAATATATTCAAAATAGGATTCTGCCCATTTGCCATGATCACGGCAACAGGATTCGAAGGGTGATAATCAAAAATGAACAGGGGAAGAAGACTACTCCTCTTACTGCCTGTCTTCAGGTTTGTTTTGCTTATTTTTAATAAGATCACCTTAATAAAAAAAGACTAGTTTCCTTGAAAAATATATGGTCTGGTTTCTCAGCAACGACTTCCTTTGCTTACAGCTTACTTAAGGATATTAATTTTTTACACTCCCTTATTTCTCCCACTGATAAACCACCCCCATTATTGCAGGAGCTCAGCTGCAATAAATTCCTACTAATAATAAGATTCACAATGCACATCTGAGATACTTTTGTTGATTTCAAACATCTTATGGCAGTAGTAATAGCAAGTTTTACCCATATCATAGGTCTAATATGCAATCACAAACTTAGCCTTTTCTGACAAATAGCAAGGGCTCTGCCTGGTATCAAGTTGAATTCAACACAATGTTAAAAAGGAATGTACTCCAAAAATCAGATTCTTATAGATGTATTAAAATAGCATCAAGTATTCCATGGAAAAGCAGGTTTAATAAAGAGTAAGAAAAAGCTCACAGTTCTTTCAGACACCAAAGACATATGAATACAAACCACTCCATGAAAATAAGGACAAGGCTGATTCATGAGCACATGATAATATTCTGTTACTGGGAGAGATCTACAGGAATTACTTGGATTTAAAGCAGTAAATAAAGTGATTTTTGTGCCATTTTCTAACACAGTAGGAGTTTGGGGGTTGTTCCTTTTTTATCTTGTGCTAAAATAACTAAATCCCTTGTTGTTCCCACCATCACAGAAGGTATATAGACATAAATCCAGGCTCCTACAGTTGCACGAGCAGGAATTGGAAACACCAAGCACATCTGACAAGAGCTTATGATCATGGAAAAAGGAGAGGAAAATCTGCTGTCACTCTTCTGCTTCTGGACAACTCTGCATATTGGACATGGTGGGAATTGTGAACCAGGGTTAGACATTTCTTGCCACATCTTCTATCATTCTGTCTGGAAAAAAGCAGCCTCCAGTTAACAGAGCAGAAAACAAGTGGCCTGCTTGGTTCCTACAGAAATCAGTAGGACTAATGACACTAACTCCAATGGGCCTTTAATTATCAGGAAAGGGCAGCTTTTAAAGAGACAATTACTGCTACAGGACTGAGAGTGTTATTTATTTACCCTTAAGGGTAATCATAGCCACTGTGTACCATTTCATTCTTCCATTCTGTGGTATACATCAAACACTTTGTGGAACTGTGAGCACAGGAACAAATCACAAACAAGTGTAAGGAGGTCTAATTAGTGTGTTGATGTCTCAGTCACTCACCAAGCTGATCATTATCAGACTAGCTAATTTCCCTGGTTATTCTACTGCTTTTTCAAAATGAAGGGAAAAAAAAGAACACTATGTCCTCAGAACAGGGGACAGGTTCTCTCACACTTAATCATGCTTAATAACACCATGTCCCACAAGCTCTTCATGCAAGGCAACTGAGAAAAGGCAACTTCTTTCAAGGAACGTGGGCTTTGATAAAGCGCATGCCTAGCAAAGTACAACACAGTGTGAGCAGGGATGGAATAAGAAACCTTAATGATGCTTCATGACCTCTTTTTCACACGACAGCAGCCACCTCATCAGCCACTGCTGGTGTGCAAAATCATAAGTACCAGGGTGGGAACACCCACCCCAGGTATTGCAACTTGTCCTAATACTCGATGCATCAAAGTGTTGGTGTATCTTTTTGAAGTGGTGGTATGACACATTTATAAGATATTTCAACAGCTGCGTGCCCAGTTTGACTTTGTGAATGAAACTATTACTTCTTTCACAACATTTTTGCCTCCCACACAAGGAAAAGGAAACACTTGTCAGTCTCTGAATAGGTCTAAGTCTGGAGAAAACTAGACCCTCACACTGAGGTGTTTCTTACTCCCAGCCAATTCCCTAATTCAGAGTTTTTCACCGCTTCAGAAGGACCCTGAATATCCTGCTTTTATACCAAGGATAATTTCCTTGGCATTGCAAGCAGAACTTCCAGAACTCTCATTACAAAGAGGCTGGCTGAGCAGCAGAGCCTGTAGCCTCACACAGAATCTCAATTTCTTTTTTAATCTGCACAGATAACTGCAAACCTTTCAGGCAACAACATTTAAATTTTCTTCTCTTTAGGTATTCCCTCAGCTGGAAATGTTAATCTCAAAACTCATATGTTTCTATTTTTAACATCTTCTGGAGGGTTGTTTTTCGTGATGGGAGCTTCTAAAATAATACTGTTTTCTACCAATTAATCTTTGATATTGTTTTCCAGAACAGTCTCTTTTTAGATCTCTTGCTGTTGTCAGTTTCATCATGACAATGTCCTGATTTTAGCCTCCACCTATGCTTTCTTTCTAATGTGACACTTCAGGTTATATACATCATTAAACTTTTCAATAGACATTCAGAGGTAGGAAAATGTAGGCTGAGTCTTTCCCTTATCTTCTTATGTTCTGACAGCAGTTAAATTCAGATTGCTTCCTTTGCTTTTGGGGGTGTTTGCAACACTTTAGAAAGTTTTTCAGGTAGCAAGGTTTGGACTTTGTGTAAGATGCAAGACCTTTCCAGTTCCTCTTTGGAACCAGCTTGGTTGTAGGTGTGTGCAGAGCTCACCCTCCAAGAAAATACAAGGCAGGAGAATGAGAGGTCACACTCACTGTGAGTAAACCCCACCGAAACTGTCCAGCTTGTCAGAGATACCTTTATCACTCCCACGTGGTTTTACCTCTGCTGTCAAATAACCATGCCCAGTCAATGGATCTGGGTAGAGCTACTTGGTGGTGAGGTGAGTTTAGGCTGTGGGCTTGTAAAATAATACCTGTAAAATCCTCAAGTCCCCACAACTTTGGGTTATAAGAAATTGTGACAAAATTACAGCAAGTCCAGTGGTCAATAAAGATTCTACAGTCAACACTTCTAAAAAGCAGTAAGTCAGTAAACCAGATTGCATTGTGTGACCAGAAACCCTTTCCTGTTCTTCTCAGTAACTGTTCTGGCTGTTGCAGAGTTCTTATCCATGGTCTGATTTAGGTATATATGAATCACACAGGCTGGTCCAGTTCCTCCCAGCTCAAAGTTCAGGTAAATGCAAGGATAGAGACAGGTTCCTTTCCATTGGTGAAATGACAAAGGCACTCCACCACTTACTGCACTTTCAACTGCTTGACACCAAAGATCCTGACCACAAAATATAGGCTGCCCATGGTATGAACCTGCACTATCAGTGTGGAGCCTCTCTCTTTACAGGAAATTTTTTAAAAATATAATAGCTGCCAGGTGACAACTCCTGTCTCTGTTCCCAAGGGGCAAACAAAAGTTAGCCAGAAACTATTCCCAAGGACAGCTCAGCTTCTGCTACTGTGTTCCAGAACTGACATCACCACTCAAGACAGAACAGGGCAGACAGTTCTACAAAGCACCAACTCAAAACATTACTCACCTTTTACAGTCTACAGTATTTAAAAGACATGTTCTTTCTGATTTTCTGCAGTAGTAGTCTGTTTTTCTTGTTGACATTTTGTGGAATGGATAGAGTCCCTCCTGACAGTCAGGGTCCTCACACCACCTTTTCCAGGGTCTCATGAGCATGGGTTTTGCCCTAGTTTCCTAGAGAGATTCAGCAGCTCTGTGGTGAAATGACAGTAGAGCTGATAAATGTTGCAAAAAGATCTTACAATATTACCAGAGCTAATTTGTACATGCGAAGATTTGAAAATTCACCTGGCATTCAGATGGATGGAAAGGTTTCTGCAGCATCACTCCAGCACAAAATCTCTGTGGTTTTAGCACAGCTAAAAACACCAGCTGAGTGGTATGGGGGCTTGGAAAAAAAGCTGATTGGTATTTATAGAGCTACTGAGCTCTTACTGCTTTCTACCAAAAAGGCGCTATTAGTTTCTCTCCTACAATGATTATTTCAAGCAGAAACACACAAACCCCCACACCCTCCACAAACCTAAAAAACCTCTACTAACATCTGAATACATAAAGCAATGGCCCATTATTTAAATTAATTTTTTTTTCTTATCTCTACATATGTTTCCTATTGGAAAGGGATGGATCCCCTATGGATCAAAAGGATATCTAATCAGAGTAATACTTAATGGTAATGGTCATTGAAAGAAGGTTGAAGTGTTTTCCTTTTAAAAGAAACCAGCATTCTACATTTTGGAAATTACTAATTTCAGTACTAACATCGTTATTTGCACTCACTATCCTCATTGAAAAGACAAGTCCTTGGATATCCAGCCTGCCATTAAAGCTGATTTGCACAATTTTACACACCCTGAACTCTCAAATCACAATGGACACATTTTTCTGAGTGAAGAAAATGGCACTCATTCAAGAAAAATAGGTAGACATTTTATTTCATGAAGTAAAAATTCTTATTCCAGTGGTCTCTTTTTTTTGCCAAGGTTTCTACAACTCTGACTGAATGCTGGGTAGATTAATTGGTTTAATTAGGGTTTTAAAGGAACAATGTCCGACAAATTACTTTTCCCCTCTCTGAAGAGTTCATTCCTGTTTTCTGATCTGGAAAATTCTAATATGTTCTCAGAATTCATACCTATTTAGCCTTACTATTTCTGTTTGTTTTTATCCTGACACAAAACCTGATGTCTCAGGTCTTTCACTGGAAAAGATATTAAATTATGAATTGATACCACTTGTAGCATCAGGAATGGTAGAAACGTAATTCCATTGAAATTAAAAGCAATACTGAAATATTGAAAGCAACTAATATCACCCAAAGTTCACTTTCCTGTGAAGGAGGTGCAATGAATTATACACATTCATGAAAGAAATGTTTTGGTTTTTTTTTTCAGCTGGAAGGCCAAAACACTGCAAATCTTCCTCCTGAAACTGCCCATACCCTGGGTATACTGTCTGTGATAGTTTGCACAGCTCTGGATTTTTCTAAGTGCCATTCAGTCAGAGACAAAGGAATATGATGAATTCCTTGGTTTGCTTTATTGACTTCTAAGGAAACAGTGGGTTTTAGCTTTGCCAAATTCCAGATGCAAATTTGTTGTGAGTTCTCCAGTGTAGTGCTCTAATCTGCAGAATAGGTATAGATTTATGCTGAGGGCAGAACATACTAAGGCCATGGATTTTGCTGAATGCCTGAGCATCTCTATGCCACCAGCTTCTTAAAAGCATTTGAAGATTTCCAGGCTCTTCAAAGAGTGAGCTCTTCCTTCATATGGGAGATGACCTGGTAACTGTGTTACTGGTTATTGCACCTTGAAAACAATATTCTACTTTTTATTACTTTGACTGAAGTGCTCTGATACACTACACATGGTTTATATCTTGCTGATACTAAAACATTATTAAATTTCCCTGCTCAAACTCACTGCTGATGTGGATGTGGTAAACCATTTTTTTCACTCTTTGAGAAAATGATACACATTTTTCTATACATTATGAAAAAGTAAAAAGGTTTTTTCCTATGAACTTTCCATTTACAATCAAGCCTACATTTTCTGTTATGTTTTTCTCATCTACAAAACAAATGCATTTGCAGGATATCACTGATGTCAAAGGTTTTGTAGGAGCAGGGTTTTGATAGCTGACCTCTTAGTACCAGTCCCTCCCTGTCCAGAAAGACACTTTTCTGCCTAACATTATGCCTAGTAAAGTAGGATGTGCACTGCCCCAAGGGGGCTGGGTGATGCTGCAACCCATAGGTATTAAATTTCCAGCACAGTTAGGTTTGAGACAGGCAAGGAAATTTTTCCTGTCTGACTTATAAGAGCTAAAATTCACACACAAGGGCTTTCTGTTGCTTTCAAGATAAAAACATAAAATCCAACCCAGATATCTATCAAATGCAGGACCTTTTCACCTACACTGGGAACAAATCTTCCAAAAGAACCATCATCATCATCATTGAAGCACTTTAATGGTGTTTTACTGAATTCACATATTTTTGCATTAACACATTCAAATAGTATTTTGAATCATTGTTCCAGCTCCTTGTGCCCTTGGTGGATCCATCTGACATTTAAAATTCTATCTCTGCTGAGGATGCACACAGATTAAATTTATTGCATAATGAATCTGAAAGATTGCACAAACATATCCCTACAGTGCCTTTATTCTCAAAAGGGAGTTTCAGATCAATGTGAGGCAAGCTGGAAAATTCTTGCTAAATACTAAGTGACAAAAAAACCTTCCTCTTCAAACAATTTGCCAAGAGATGAAAGTAAATCATAGGAAACATTTTCTGATCTTTGCACCAATCATTCGGGACATTTTTTAAAATCAAAACAAATTGATTTGGACTCTAACTGTTGATGCTGGAAAGCATGAAAAGATCCTTTTCTTGGTTAACTTCCACATGGCTCCACTGAGTAAAAGCATTGACATAGCACAGCCAGGTAACACTGAAAAGGTTGGTGATGTTCTGCCAGGGTTTTTATCCACAAAGAGCCCTGGTCTGATTTATCTTTCATTTTAGATCAAGATAATTTAACTAAGTCAAAAAGTAGCAAGCAGTAACCACTAAAAGATTAACTGTTATTCTCATCAGACTCTTTGCACAGTTCTGTCACCTGCCATTGAATCTTTATAGTCTCCTTATTGCAAGACCCTTCAGTAGATCTTCATAGGTGGCACTAATTTTCATTTTGTTGAATACTTTTATATTGTCCTCAGATTTTGTCACCGCTTAATTCATGTCATCTTCCTAACTGATAAAAATTTTGAGTGGCACAGATCAGGATGTCACTGATCATGCTTGAGCTTTCTTCCTGTTTTGAAAACAATCCATCTATCTCTTTTTGTTGTTTTACGTGTTTTATAGAGTTATTAATTCAGGACAGCACCGTCCTGTTTTCATTTTCTATTTCTTTAAGAGCCTCTACTGACAAGCCTTGCCAAAGCCTTTTCAAAACTTATGTATATTAGATCCTCTTTTATACAGACCCTCTTTTTTTGTCTCTCTTGAGACTTTCAAAACTTGAGAGACAGTGTAAGGTATTATCTTCTTCTACAAAACTCCTGATAGTTATGCTAACATTTATTTGTGTGTTCTTTCATTCTATATTTTTCTATTATTTTTGCCAGTCTGACAGATGCATTTCTTTATAATGTGTGGGGTCTTTTGACCATTCTTAGATTCATTTTAACCAAATTAGTGCAAGTTCATATTTGCCTGAAACTGAGGTTCTTTTGACTAGAGGTAATATACTGCTATCCATTGCAATCCAGCAATTCTCTCTGCTAACTCCCTACAAACCTGAGAAAATATCATGTCGTTCAAGTTTTTGACAATTTATTCTACAATATATTTCATGCCTTAGTTTTGAATAGGTTCTCCAAAGTCCCGTCACACTAAAGATTATAACCAATTTAAGAATATTGCTAAGTTTTTGTACAACAAACACTGATATAGAAAATTCATGACTTTTTCTCCTTGAGTAATCCTTCTGTGCTTATGCCAGCTCTCAGCCCCATGGATTCTCTGGCAGACTTCCTGCTTCCGATACATTTTTTTAAGTTGTCTTTTTATGGCTAGTTTAAATGCTTTCAGCAATTTTCTCATCAAAATCTTTTTTGGCTTGCCCTGCTGTGAATTAACTTTTAACTTCCCAGAGTTTCTGTCCCTTTGTACTTTCCTCATTTGAGCAGAGTTTTAGAGACATCTTCTTACTTTCAAGAGTTTTCTTCTATCTCTTCCTTTAGCATGGTCTTTTTTTTTAAGATCCTCTTCAAGTCCTTTCTGAGTTATGATACACTTGCTGAGAACCTAAAACATTGATTTGCAATGCATGTTAACAGATACAAAAAATTAGTCTGAGCCTTCTAACAGTGCCCATGCTGTCTGCAATATTTTTATTCTTGTAGCCACTTTCTACTTAATCATCTGCTAACTTTTGGGTAGTTTTACCAGAACGTACATTTTGGTGTTGTGTCTTTATTTGCTTACCAGGATATCGAATCTGACCTCACTGTTGTAGGTGACTGACAATTCTGCCTTAAACCAGGCCCTGTAGATTGTCCAAGATTAAATCAGAAGCTGTTTTTCTACAGGCAGGATAATGTGCTCTAAGGGGTACTTCTAATGGTCTTTAAACACTCTAACAATGTGTCATGGTGATATAATTTTCTGAATCTGAAGTAGACCTGGGAAGTTACAAACACTTGATATTACTCGTGTTTCCTTCTTTGCCTCAGACTGCTGAAATGTCTCCCAGGCATATGGGGAAAAATCTCATACACTTTCTGGGAAATCAGCACATCTGAGTGCCTCTCTGAAGAGCAGGACAGCACTGCCTGCAGCATGAAGAACAGGAGGAACAGAGGTCTGTGTGCATCTGCAGGCAAGCCATCTTCTTGACACATGGGACAGCCTGCACAAATGGAGTCCTTCAGATAACTGGAAGAAATCTCAGGTTTTCAGACCCTGATATCTGCTGAAGGGGTGATACAGTGTGAAAAACCATCCAGGATGGCATTAAGGACAACATCCCAACACAGCTGAACTGGAAGTAAACTGTGGCAATACTCTTCTGGACCTCATATTTAGAACAAGCCAGTAAGGGATGTAAAGGTCAGGAGCAGTCTTGTCTGTAATGATCATGAGATGGCAGAGTTCAGGATCCTGAGGAGACAAGGCAAAAAGCAGCAGGATCACAACCCTGATTCAGAGACATGCTTGGAACAATTTTATAGAATACAGCCCTGGAGAGAAGAGAGGTCAAGCAGAGCTGGTTGATTCTCCTCCAAGCTCAAAAATGGACCAACCCAATGAGCAGAATTTCAAGCAAATGGGGCAGGAGATGAGCATGGATGAAAAAGGAGCTCTTCACTAAACTTGAACATAAACAGGATAGGCACAGGAGCTGAAAGAAACAAGAAGTGAAATGGAGCAAGAAGGGCTTCTACATAAGCAGAAAAAGGAAAATGAGGGAATATGTGTGCCTGCTTCCAAATGGGGCAGCAGCTCCATTTGTTGTCAGCAGCAAAAGACACAGAAAAGCCTGAGGTTCTCAATGTTTTTCTTGCCTGTCTTTCCTAGCAACACAGGCCTTTAGCAATGAATCCCACACTCCTGAGTCCAGTCAGAAAGTCTGAAACAAAGGAAACCTCACCCTTGCTAGAGGAAAGTCAAGTTCAGGAACTGTTGTAATACCCACACCAATGGTGTCTGATGAATACAGCCAGGAGCAGTAAGAGAGCTGCTCAGTGTTATTGAGAGGCCATGCTCAGTTATTTTTGAAAGGTGGCCGTGCCACCTCTGTCCTTGGTGTTTTTAAACCCTCAACAGGACAAAGGCGTGAGCAAGGCAGTCTGACATGAGAGGTGCCCCTACCTTGGCATAGGGAACTTCCAAACCCCCTTCCCATCTGGATGGCTCCATCGTAAGTAGCATCTCATGGTCCCTGGCTCTCCACAGACATTGGCTCCACGGGCTGTCATCCACTCTGCTTCCACACTTTTCTCTGCCTGTTTGGATGTAAAATTTCCACACACAAAAATCCCTTGGTACATCATCTAATTTCATTTATACTGTCTGATACTTTCAGTAATGTATTCATCCCCATATGATTTGTGCACTGTTAGTCCTGTCCTTCTGAAATTCTGCTTTCCACTTACTTTCTAAGTTGTCTACAAAGCAATTTTTAATTCAGGCATCCTATTTCACCCATTTTAACATTCAGACTTACAGTCCAAGTCTGTCATCTCAAAAAAAAAAAAAGGGTGGGGCATGCTTTGGCTCAAAAATTAGTATGTGTATTTCAGAAGTGTCAAAATACCTCAGAAATGTGCAGGGGAGTTGCTGACTGTGCTACTGAAAACTAATTTTTCGGGCAGTTAATGATGGACTTTATGCATTCATGTTTTGCAGAACAGAGAAAATCACACAAAAAATGAAGACGGGTTTTTTGCACATTGTTTTGCAGACAATGCCACTCTTCAGGCTAAGCTGTAAACTTGGCAGAGCATGGGCAATAAGGAGATGGTCTTTGTAAATATATGACTCAAAACTAACTCACATAAGACAAGCTTATAAGACTTTAGGAAGCTTGGTAGGTTTTTAGCTTTAAAAATGGATATGCAGGATTGCCTTCCCCAAAACAGGTTTGCTTATCTAGGAATTGTAAGATTAATATGTAATCAATAAATGTAAATATTTTATAGAGGAAAAAGTCCCTTTCTTTCATCTTCAAAACATATGCACAGCCGTAGCTATTGTTTATATTTTTAATATGTATTTCTACAATATGTGGTTTTTGCAATAGTACTCATTCATATAGAACTGGAATTTCCTAGAACAAACATAATATTGTAAAAATACTTTAAAACAATTACCAAAAAAAAAGAAGAAAATAATTTCATGGCAACTTAATAGGAGTTCAATACACAGAGAGTACCTGCAGGTAAATTTTGAGTGCATTGTCTCCAGGAAAATGTGATTGCAAGATTGATCAATATAGTGTTCCAATAAATAATCACACCACATATTCCTTTCTGCAGCTGGCATAAATGAAATGTAATTATTTTGACCGGGATTTTTGTTGCTGTTGTTGCATTAATTCCTTATACCATATTATTGTGTTGCCTGACAAATGAATTCCAGGCTGCTGTGGAATTTTTGTCTTTGTTGTGTCTTTGCTTATTTGTTCTCTCACACTGAATGCAGACTCACAGGAACTAATGAGGTAATTCGTAAACCTGTCAGCAATAGACATGAGAATTAATCTAGTGGTGGTCTGGTGAAAGGGGAGAAGAGGGTTACAGGTACATGGTTGCCAGCCAACATGCATCCACAGGAGGCCTGAAACACCTGAATTCCCTCTTCTCCTAAATCCCACCTGAACCTTCCACATTTGCACTGCACTATTTTCTTCTTTGTGCCTCCTTGCCAGCAGTGCTATGCAGGGTATAAACTGTGCAGCAGATGTGATATTCCATCTCCAGCACTCCCATTCATTGCACAAATGTCTGCTTGGGGCCCCCCTGAAGGAGACTTCTCAAGGATGAAATTGTGCCAAAACCCGTAAGGGCTGTTTATTGCCTTATTACTTTTATTCTATACGATTCTTAGCAACAATAGCATGTTTTTGAAAATGTACTAAGTGACAAAGCAGGACTTCATCACTAATGTCATGTGTATTTTATTTTCTGCAGAAGAACTGAGGAGAGCAGTCCCTCATGCAACTTCATGTTTGTTGGTTTTATTCTGCAAGGAAGTGAGAGGGATCATCTATATCTGCTGCTATGCTTTGTTTTTCATGGGGGAGCAAGAAGTCTTACTGGCTTTACTGTTGCTCTATTTTTCCTATTCACATTCTAAGGAGAGATATCCAGGGAAAAGGCTATGAAAATGTGTGGGAGGAGACACACTATTAAAGGCAAGATAAGTGCGTTTATAATGACCCATGAGGAAAGGTTTCCAATGAGAAAACAAACTTTGGAGGAGAAACTATTAAATGGAAATGAAATTATCAGGATGCTTGTATAATTATTGTCGTACCTGTATAATAAGCTTCCAGTTATGTCATGATTTTTTATGTATAAGACCAATCTGTTTTGTTGTTCTATTACTTGGCAAGCTTTATGACTATCTTGTTACACAGTTCCACACTATTGCTGATCTTCCCTGGTTATCTGACCTTTCATCAGTGCCATGCTGAGCGAAGGGTCCTTGGGAAAGCAATAACCTTCAGCCTTGCAGTGACCACAACAGGAGTTCTTTTTCAACTTTTCTTGACATAGATGCTCAAATTCTTTGTGTGTCATGATAAGACCACCATATCTCCTAAGGCAAGCTCATCAGACAGATAATACTTCAGGAATTTTTGCAGATTTCACTGTCACTCATACACAATGCTTGAGCTGATTGTTTATTGATAGGTCTCAGAAGAATGTTCAAACCCTGTGCCATATTCTTGTGTTCTCAGTCTCTTGAATGCTGACATAATACTAAGGATGAAAAAAAACCTATTAATCAATGAGAACCTTCACATCTGGCTTACAAACACACTGGTTTCACATCAGACTTTACAGAGGAGAAAGATGAAGATTTGATGTCTTGCCCTGTAAAAAATAAGTACATAGGTCATGACTGAAGTCATGAGCTGGTCAAGAAAAAAAATCTTGTAAAGAAAATCAAATGTGCTGTGACAGTACAAGGTTTTGAAGGTGAAATGGGAAGGAGTGGTTAACATACAAATCAACTTTAGTAAGGTTTAAAGGGCAGAATCAATAGAAAAGTAGCAAAACCCTTCAGAAGTAAAGGAAACATGATCTTCAAGGAAGGTCACAACAAACTCAGGTTTCTTGGCAGTAAGAGGAGAATGCTGAACAAGGTATATCAGAAAAATACAGAAGTACATCAAAATCTTGTCCAAATAATAAAATAAACTACTTCCCAAATCTGTAGTCAGTAAGACAAGATACATCTTAAACTGATGCATGGAAGAGTTTGTACAGACACGAGGAAAAACGAAAAAAGCAAGTTAAATTAAACATTGGGCTATGCTGTTGGATGGATAAAGCGTGTTTCCATTATTAGAGACTTTCAAGAACTGGTTAGAAAAACAAGGGTCAAGAATAACACATCTTGATACTGCCTTCCAAGAGGTCGACAGAGTAGATGTTATCTTAAGTCACCTACCGCCTTTCAATTTTATAAGATACATATATATATATATATATATGGTTTTAGGTACTGAAAATAGCTGAACCCTTTTTAGTAGAATATGCTCTTCTTTAACAGTCCTGACCTGATGAAAAATATCCTAGAATGTTTTCCCTCACATGTAAGTTATTTAAATAAAGCTGCATTCTTGCATATTGGAACTTCTTTTTTTAATCACCCTTTTATTTTTTCTTCCAAGAGTTAGGTCGTTTGCAAATAAAACCTCATTTTCCAGTCATCAGTAAGAGATTTATAAAACATTTAGTATAAAATTTTGACAGGAAAATAATCAGCTTCATGTAGGAATTGCAGAAACCTGTGTGGAGTTTTGTATCTGTTTCAGAGCTTGGAAGCTCTATTTTTCAACCCAAAGAAGACATGTACGGGCAGATAATAAAAGTTATCACCTTAGCATCCTGTTAATTAGCTGCCACCTTGTTTTAAAGACAAGGTGTTGTTCAGCTATTTTACCTGTCCTATTCATTATCTCTCTCCTGAGCTTGTAAAACAGTAGAATAATGATTTCATTTATATGATGATGTTAACTGTCCAGAAGGAGAAAGTCTGAGATCATCAATTAATTTCCCAAAAGTCACCCATTACTTGCTACTAATGTTTTAAACACTGGGATTCATCTGAGTCAGATGCAATATTCATGTTCTGCTTTGCTGTTTGGAGTCTATACTGCAATAGAATATAGTCTATATATATTGCAATGTTTGCATGATTTGTATATAAAATTTTGTGTTTCATGTATCACAGTTTTACAAACACATTAAGCATGTGCAAATATGACAGAATAATATATTTAAATGTGCATTAAACAAATTTTTCACTTTCTTTTTTAGTATGTTTTTGAAAGTCCATTGCATGGCAGACTGTCAGTAAAAATTTTAGAAGACAGGGCCCCTGGACCTGATTTTGCAGAGGTTTACACAAAGATGTGAACACACTGGAAGACAACACATCCCTCTTTGGAGATTAAATGAGACTTGGAGCTAAGGATGAAGTATAACACACATGAATTGGATTATCAGTGACAAAGTACACATTAATAATGAGGCTGAGAGCTATAGCAATTAATTCAAAGGAGCTTAAGCAAGCACTGTGGCAAAGCCTACTTCCAGGTGATTCTTAAATAGAAGGCACTGAGCAGGTCACTGCCATTTTCCTGTAAAAAAGTTTGCCAAAGCCTTTTACTGCAGCTCTTCTTTTCAGCTTGCCACATTCCCTTGGATCTCAGTTCCCTTAGGTACAGCAAAGCTCCCCATTATCTCCAGTGTGTGGACCTGAATGCTGATACTGGTGGCTATGGCTTAAAGGGAGCTCATCCATCATATGTGAGAAAGGATAAAGCTGGGAAGAAGCTTAATGTTTGTGGTTATATTACCTGATTATGAGAACAGCATCTGGATGAAGGTCAGCAATATCTACAAAAGAAAAAGATAAAAGCAGGAAACAAAATACACTGGATTTGAGGAAGCAAGAGGTAGAGAAAATAGTGCATAATATAGTTGCAACTCATTTCAATACAGTCAGTAAAATAAATTGTGATAAAAACATTTTCATCAGTTTGAAACAAATGTAGACATTAGCAATGATACAGTAAAAGAGGCAAATAATATCAAAAAGCATCACATAAAGCAATATTTATAAAACCTAACTAGAAAGAGGTAATATCACATGCCATGATAAAAATCTGTTTATCTTTGTAAGAAAAGACAACAATAGTAATATTAAAACCTTGTATGTAAAAAAAAAATACCCTAAACGTTGCCTAAGACCTGATGCGTTCACTTGAGCAACCACATTTTAATACATGAGAATACTTATGTGAGTAAACCCCTTTATATCAGCTTTGAAGTGGCAGAATTTTGGGGAGTATTTACTCTGGGATCTCTAAACCCTCATATTTTAAGTTGTTTCTCCTGGTCATTCAGCCTTGTCAGCATTAGCAGCAACAGGAACCTCAGCTGATGTGCTGTGATATCACCTGTCCACACTTTCTGTGTTCTTCTATTGCAAGAAGAGGAACTGCTGGGCATTCCCAGAGCAGAGGCCACCAGGAAGGCTCCACTAGGGTGCAGTCATTCCTACCTGCCTGCCAGCACCTTGGGAAGTGCCTCTGATATCCTTGTGCACATCAGACTCTGTGTTCTCAGACTTGGATTCGGGAGCCAGCTATCCCAGTGTGCACAGAGCAGTTACTCAGGATAATTTCCTCTGATTTCAGTGTGAAATATGTTCGAGGAACTCACATCTCTGCCAGTGCTTGGGAGCTGTCTATTCTGTGCATATCACACCATTTATAGATAAATACACTATAGATATTCACTTGTGAATAAATAGTGACAAAAGCCACTCTATTTCCCTGGACAAGGAGATGTAGGAAGTACCCTGCAATTTGAGACTGGGGTGAGACCATACTAGCACTGGAGAATGCACATGGAAATCAGCTCCTTACAACATGCAATCTGTCATGTCCCAGGTCCATTCTTGTACAACAGGGAAGCAATGAGGGAGAGTGTGCTGATGGAGGGCAAAATGATTCAAGAAGACACAGAGAAAGAGAAGTAACAAATTGAAGTCTTTTCCACTATTGACCTGTAGATGACTATTTGAGGGACAGACTACCTACCCTAGATTAGACAGGGGTACTTCTCTCTCACTTTTCACCCTCTTATCAACCCTCAAAGCAGAACTGCAAGCTTCTACTCTCTTTGCAATATCTCTTAGCCCAGAGATATGAATCACAGAGTGATTGTAGACTAATCACTATCATAGTAGGGAAAGCTCCTTTCAGAGACAACTGAGGCCAGACTCTCCAAAGGCCAGTAGTGTCCTTAGGATCCATCACTCCTTGCCCACAGCATTGCATACCTGAACTGGCTATGAGCAGGCAGCAAATACTCTCCCGCTTTGGCTTCACTGAGATTGAGGGACAATATAATTCCTACTGAGCAAGCAGGTGGTGTTCACACAAATCATGGAGCAGAAAGAGTGGCACAAAAAAAAAAAATCAGCCAGGATCTGCCATGAAGCTCATTATTCACTTGTTTAATGCCTGCAACTTGTTTGCAGCTGTGTAGGGCATCACATGCACACTTGGAGGTAAATCACACGCAATGCCCTTTCATTCTTCCTAGTACTGTCTCTTTAAGTACTCCTGCTCCACTGTTTTGTCTTTTGAGAACTCTTGCCCCACCTGCTTTGTTGGAGAGTGGGGGAAATGCTGATTAACAGAATTCACTTGCAGTGTTTGGTAGAGATTTATGGTGCTTCTCATTTCTACCATAACCTCCTGTGAGTAAAATCAATGATACTTTCTCACTTGGCAGAAGAATCTCACATGTGATTATTGGAAATTATTGTCTCAGTGTATGTGATCTGAACTCTAACACTTTCACTTTCTTTCCCTTGCTCCTTTGTTTCCAAGCTAACTTCTCCTTGGCTGGTTGGTACTGTTCAGTTACAGTCAAAACAACTCTTCTCAAATTGCATTTACCTTTGAAAGTCAGTGCTATCTATTCCCCCACCAATCTTCCATTTCAGATCTGTAAGGGTCTTATATAGCTTCTTGATATTTTTTTCCAGGCAGTCCAGAAGAAGGAATTACTTCACCCTACAAATCTTATGAGGATGGCAGGCTGTCATTCATACAAAGTTATTGGGTAAATTTTGTTTTCCATCTTTGCACATGACACTTATAATTGTTTTAAAAAAAAAAAAAAGAAAAAAAAAATTAAGTATAAAATTAGCTAGGATCAGTAACATGAGACCAGCTAAAAATATATAGGGGAAAAAAAAAAAAAAAACCAGGAAAAACAGAGAGTTAACATCCTTGGCACCATAACGTAATAGCATTGTAATTACACAGATTTCTGATTTTAGGGAGGTTATGATTAAGCTTTATTTTAGCTCAACTAAAACTGTATTACAGGCTTGAGGAAAATGTGCAGTGGAGCTGAGGTCCTGCTCAATGAACTTGTACACACTTTTTTTCGGAGGTTATCCCAGGGATCGATACTGAGGCAAATATTGGCTAACATCTTCATTAATTAGCTAGATGTTTGGTGAAAGTGCACCCTTCACAAGTTTGCAGATGATACAATACTGGGAGAGGTGGTTGCTGTAAAAGCTGGGTGTGCTGCCCTTCAGAGGGATCAGGACAGGCTGGAGAACTGGACTGGGAGGAATGTCATCACTTTCAACAAGGGAAAAGGCAAAGTTTTGTACCTGATGAGGAATAATCCCAGGCATCAGGACAGGGGATGGAAGCAGCACTGCAGAGAAGGATGTGGAGATCCTCAGGGACAACAGGCTGACCATGATTCAGATGTGCCTTTGTGACCAGAGACAGTCATCAACCTCCTGGGCTGCACTGGACACAGCATGGGCAGCAGGCTGAGGGAAGGGATGCTTCAGCACTGCTGAATCCAGCAATCATAATGCTGGGTCCAGCTCTGGGCTCCCCAGGGATGTTGAGTGAGTCCAGAAAAGAGCCATGAAAGTGATGAAGGGACTGGAACATCTGAGAAGAGGTTGAGAGACCTGAGACTGTTTAGACTGGAGAGGAAAATTTTAGGGGAAACTCATCAATGTGTAGAATGCCTGGTAAAAGAGAATGGAGAAGAGAATGCCAGATTCTGTTCAGTGGTGCCCAGTAACAGGACAAAAGGCAATGGGTACAAACTGAATACACATGAAATTGCACCTGAACACAAGGAAGCCCTTCTTTTACCATGAAGTTGACCAAACACAAGAACAGGTTGTCCAAAGAGGTTCCTCCACCTTTGAGATATTCAAAAGCCAATTGGATGCAGTCCTAAGCAAGTTGCTTGAGCAAGAGTCAGACAAGAAAATCTCCAGAGGTGCCCTTTCAGCCTCAGTGATTATGTGATTCTTCATCTGAATTTTTCTGAAATTTCATCTTTTTGGTACTTTGTCAAGAAAAAGAAATGGATGTTCCCACACCACCTTACTAATCACAGAATTTCTTCCCCAGATAGGATATAAGGATCTAACACCAAGAGAGTTTAATTGTTCAAGGCTGCTATCTTGTAAGCAAAAAAGCATCTTCGTTTTGTATGAAATGCAACATTAATTCAATCTGCAGTTTACTTTAAGGGGTTTACTTTAAGATGTTTACTCCATACTTTCTAAAGTAAATCACTAGAGATTCCAGACTCTTCCTAAAGGTAATGATGCTTTACCTGAATGCGATGAGATCTGACTCTGGGAGTTCTGGACACCTCATGCTCCCAGTGACAGCCCTACAGCAGGACCATATGATTCTACTGTGCCCTAGCCAACATTCTTCAGGAGATGTCCTTCACAGTCTGTTTGAAGTTGCCTTGGGCTCAGCTGATGAACAGTAGGTCCCACCTGTTGTTGAGTCTGCATATTCTACCTTCACTGCCATGACATAGATGCCCAAAGCTTTCATGATATTTAACAAAAAAGAGGGGAGCAGGAAGTTGGGGGGTTGGGGGAAGGGTGGTAACAAGGAATTTGAGTATAGAAATTTCTGCAGAAAATTAGACCATATTTGTTACCCAGAGTTAACAGAAAAACATAAACAAATACAGGAGACAACACAAATTATCCTCACTCTACCCAACAAGCGAAGTGTAAGTAGGGATGTGCTTTTTAATTCTTTCATATTTTTCTGTAGGCTTAATGTCCTTCAGATTAAACAGGTGTGGTACTTTTAGGTATGAGATCTGAAGTCATTGCTATCAGCATGTAAGGAAAAATACAAAGCACTCTGATCTGAAATAATTGGAAACTGTCTACCTGACTGTAAAAGAAATGAGAAAAACACCAACTTTGACAAATACTTTTATGATACCCTAGAAAATAAGATGCATGTGTTCTTGCTTGTTTATGAAGTAGTAGGTAAAATAATCTCTTTTGCATAACCTGCACTAATTTCCTGTTGTTCGTTCAGACTTTACTTCGATGATGGTCTACTGTCATCCACAAAGTCTACAGAAATCATTAGAGATAGGTTCATGCTAAGATTTGAAGCTCTTCTCATCCAGAAGGTTAAATTGGACAAAATACTGAGCAGTTTATCTCCACCTTTAATCCCTTACTTCAATTCCATGGGAGAAAAGCAAATTTCAGAGGACAGAAGGCAGCAGGAGGGCACCCTGGCAGTCTTCCAGCATGGATGTGTGAGGACTTTGGTTGTGCTAGGTGCCCACAAAGCCACTTACACTCTTCACATAATCTGTGAATCTTTCCTCAACTTCAGCAACTCAGCTTTGGATAGGGCACTCACTCTCTTAGCTACTGTTAAAAGCACTTCAGATAATTAAAACTGGTACAGCTGGGAACAAAGATTTAGCACCGCTTGAACTCATGAAAAACAGAACTGCTTCATAAGTCCTCTTTAGCAAGACATGGTCACTCCAACACCTGCTCTGACCTAAGTTATCAGATCAATGATCTGTATCTGCTGCCACTTTTCTGCCTGAAAAATTTACAGTGACAGAGTGACCAGCTAAGGCTTCAGAGGACCTTTAAGAAATTAGTTTAGGATTTACTGCAGTATGAGTGAGTTATAAAGCACTAGTATTTGGATTCAAAATGCATGAAACCACTACTTTTTCTGCTGATCCTACTCACTTTTTTGTCTGTCTTTCCCACTTTCACCACAGAGCTCACCAAAGTCATTAGAGATTGGCAGCTCTCTCCTTGCTTATGTGGCCAACTTCCTCCATGAAATCAGTTACTTGACTGCCCTGTCCATATAAAGATATGTTGAGGCACAGAGGAAAATACTTCATTGTAATAGAACATTAAAAATATGGGGTTTAATTCACCTTTGTGATTTGATAACTTTTACCACACACATCATTAATAAATCCTACATGCAATTTTCCTAAACTAGTATTTTACTGCTATCATTTTTTTTCTTGATTCCATGTTTAAATTAAATGGCTGCAAATTCATACGTTTAAAGTTGAAGAAAATGCACATAGAGAACTTCTTAATTTGCCATTGAATCTCAAGAAATAGAGCCTGGTGCCAGGGCAGTAGAAAAGCAGGGCCCAGGGTTATGAGCAAACCTCTCTGTGAGGTATTGACAGAAGGACTATACCTCTCAGACAAAGCAATTATATCAAATCCCAATATCTTCACTTTTCAAGGGAAGGGAGATTAAGAGCTGACATTTCAAGACCAAGTCAGAGAACCTACTGATTAAACACTAATCCAAAATGTCCTTTCTCTGCCATAGTCAAGGAGGACAGTGAGCTATATTAAAAAGAGAGTATAATTCTGCTGATTGATTTGCAGAGCTGTTGCATATTTCTCAAGGTTATGACATAAGAGTTTGCACTGAAACATGGAAGTCTTGTTTTCGTGTGTTCCAACATGAGAACAGAAAATACTGCATGCTCTGTTCTAGTAATAGCTTTGTATGTGTAGATCACTCATGTTCTTACAAATTTTATTCTTGAAATATATCACTGAATCCCAGATGTGCTCAAACAAACCTTGAAAGGAGATTTTTGACCACTGTTAGGCTGATTAGACTAGTAATATATCTTATTTCCTTAGTCTTCTTCCTTTGATGTAAGAGTGTCTTCTGGCAGATAACTTGGTACACCTAATTCATTCACCATAATTCAGCTCTGAAGTTATTGTGTTCAGCACCCAAATAATAGAAACCTAGGGATTAATCAATCTGGGCAAACAGTAAAATTTTGAAAATCAAGATGGCTCATTGACTTCACATTCATGCTTTTGTTTTAATGTTTAAAGAGAGAAATATAGATTTGTTGTAAAATAGGTGTTACTTCAGCACAGATCTGTCTTCTGCATTGCATTTTAGCAAAACACTTGGCCAGAATCTTACACTGTTTGTGAACCTAGAAGATACCAATTACTGTAAAACTAAGCAGACACAAGAAAAATACCACTTTAAGATATTTGAAACCATCCTTTGCAGAAAATCTTGTGGAGTATAATTCCCTTTCAGAGTGCTCTTTTCTGTGGTTCTGTTCAAACCATTGTACTTACATTATACAAAGAAAAGATGATCTTTTCTGATCTCAGCTTAAAACAGAAGCCATGGCAATACCTAAATGCTTGAAATACTGCCCCTGAAGACTATGTCTGTGATTTCTTCTTATTGCATCTCTACTGAAGGTGTGATTGCCCAGAGAGCAGTGATTTGGTTGAGCTCCCTCTTTGTCATTACAGTGTTTACATCCAAATCACCTACCTTTCTGCCAGGTGTGTCAAGTACAGGGCTTTGAGAATTGCAGGAAAGGTGTGTAAAACCACATGAACACCCCCCTCAGCCTTTCTTGTCTCTGTTTGTTTGAGGCTTTTTTTTTTCTTTTTTTGACCTTACATCAACAAATTCAGAATTCACCAGACCAGCAAGTGAGAAACATAGGTACATAAATAACACATATCACATTTTATAGCACAGCAGTTGCATGCCTCTGTGTTTATTTTTACTGCTAACAGTTAATGAATGAATCACTGAAAAAAATTCAGACTAGGAATTGAAGCCACATTTGAATCCTTTATAGGCAAATCCCTGATCAGAAGGCTTTGCAGCATCTTGTTGACATTTTCTTGCTGGTGAGTGTGAAGCAACCACACTGAATGGCTCTCAGCTGATCTGCCTGGGGTAGTGCAGCAGTGGGATCACTTCTTGTCAACTTTTTTTTACTTTTTGGACCTGAATTTTATTTCCCTACTCCAAAGATACAAAGACACATTGAAGTCATTTCTGTCCACTGGACATGTGCTCCAATCAGCATATCCAACAGCTTTGCCTTAAAATTGTGTACAAGTGTGATGTATCAAAGATGTATGTAAAGGACTGCTAGGCATGAGGGAAGAGCCCCAGACACATTTGGCCCAAGAGCAGGAGATAAGGAAAGATAACTGAGGGCCTCAACTGGCATCAGGTCCCTTTGTGTGAAGAAGGAAGATCCTAGATCCCCCACAGACATCTCTATAGGGACACATAAAGTCAGGAAATTAATTAAATATTTGTAGATGGAATCTCATCAATCCAGCAAAATGGTCTAGTCTTCAATGTAACTTTTTAAAATGCTTTCATAAGAGCAGGAAATAAATTTTATAAAAATATTATTTTGTTAAAATATGCCACCTTGCCATGATACTACAGAGCTCATTCTCTATTATCAAATTCTTCTAGCCTTCTTGGAGGGAAAGGGAAACTGAAATTAATGCTATCCCAATTAGATCCTTCTGCTTCTCACAAAATGTGATTGATAAAGGCTATACTGGTGTCAAGTCCCTGAGAGCTAAATAGGTCTATTTGCAGAAATCTCTTTAAGCTGCTGCTGCTGCCTTACCCTCTCATTCCCACCTGTGCTTGATGTAATTTACACAGGCCTAACTAATGATTGCACTGACCTGAGGAGGGTCACAAAGTGCTGCAGAAATTAGAAACTGAAAGGATCGTGTCTCAAACAGGTTTTACTAAAGACTCTCTTCATGCAGATCTCTGCCCCAGGAACTTGGGTGTCTTCCTGAGCTGCAAATGAAATTACCCCTGTTTCCTTGAGCTCTTCTTGGATCTCAGCTGGTTTAGGAAGGGTGACACCTGTTACTCTGCTTCTTCACCAGCATGGGATTTCACCCCCAAAGTCTCCCATTTGAGCAGTAACCAAATATAATCTCTGTTTCAACTGTGTGGTGCTATGAGATCACGGTCTGATAGAGGGTCTCTGGCTTAAGGAAAAAGGTTAGATGTGATGAGGACTTTCTTCTTATTCACATCTGTCACTTTTATCTCAATCTGTGAGTGAATGTCTTGTTTTCACCAACTGCAAATTTCAAGATTTTGGTTTTTGCTTTGCAAGACATTCCACTGAAGCCACAGATAAGGTGCAAGATAGACATGCTGATTATCAGCTCTTCCCTCAGACAACGGGTGAGATGTCAACAGCACAGAAAATGTTACATTTTTTGGCCTCTTTACATTTCAGAAAGTGGGAACTTTTCCTATCAATGAAGTGCTTTCTGAAAAGGCATTCTGGTTTTGAAGAGAACAAAGCCCTACCCCTGTGCTATGAGATGAACCAAAGATACACAGGCAATCTGCAGTTCACAGTAAGCTGTGTTGGTTCATCCCATACCGAGGGGGCTTTAAATTGTTTTCTTAAAGAGCATTCCAGCATGAGGCAAGGCAAAGATAAGAGATACATAAAATGAATACATTATATGTCCTTAAGTGAAAAAAAAACACAAACAAAAAACCCCAAATCCAACAGCCAGGCACATGCTTTGCCTACTAAGAACACTTCTGCAAGGGCTGCTTGTTTAGGGCTCAGCCAAGGCCCCTTTGCAATAGCTGTACTACTCCTGGGTGCTGATTAAACAGAGCTGTAATTTGTAACTATGCTAAATTTTTAATATTTAGAGATTAACAGACAGCACATAAAAGAACTTTAGAAAGAGGAAGACTCATTTGTGTCTCCTTCAGTCTGTTAACTTTGTCAGCTACTCAGGCCCATGCTGTATATGGGTGGTCTGAGAGATAATTCCAGTGGTTTAACTAGGCAATGGCTATGAGTGAGTAGATGGAGAATAAGCAGATCTGCAATGGTGTCTGGGTTTTGCAACTTTTGTTGGTGACAAAGAAGCCAAGAAGGGCCATGTCTGAGTGGTACTTTTAGGGGGGATAGCACTTCCCACATGAGCACTAAAAGCAACAGCTTCTGTCTTCTCCTTTCTCTATGTTTAAAGCCTTTTTAAATCCATCCATTTGATTAAACAGAAGGAGAATGCCAACTCATCAAATATATCTGTAATATATGAGGGTGCAGCTCTCCTAACTTATGAGAAATTGCATCTCATTCCATTAAAGGTAGATTTGGCTCCAGGTTTGCCCAGAATACATTTTCCTTCCTAATTTTATTCCATTTAATGAGAGTAGTGGTTGAGTTGTACAGGAGAAACATTAAACTTCTCAAAAATGCAGAGAACATGGTAACAAGTGTGCCAAAGCAATTGTGTTTTCTCTTGTCCCCCAAAAGTGGTAGTTGCCATCCACCCTTCCAGAATGATTATGGAGTGGTCACAGCTGCGAACAATTGAAGTAGACCATAAAGACAGGTCAGAAAGAACACCTGAACATTAAGACTTATCTCTAGCAGTAATGCTTGAGTTGATAGCTTTCTAAACCTTTCTCTGGAAAATATTTATGAAGGGAGAGCCCCCCATCCCAGGAGTTACATTTCCTGCATCAGGAATTATCCACTTTGGATGTCCATTGTTTTTGTCTAAAGCATTTACGACTTTCTCTCCCACAACAAAAACTGCATCTTTCAACCCAGCAAACATCTGTACTGAATTCCTTGTCTTTTTAAAGTTGCATTTTTCAGGGAATGAGAAAAGGGCAAGAGGAGAAATATGACATACTGTCAATTTTCTCTTGAGCCATATCTGTAATATACTCCATGGGATCCTGCTACTTTAGGCAGCCACTCATGATTGAGGGATTGCAGTATGTCACCTTTAATTGGCATATCATAAAATAGTTTTTAAAGTATTGAACATTAAGGGATTTAAATCTCTTTAATGCTCCTGGATGGCAATCTCTCAAGGTTCATACCGAGGCCAGACCCTCATAATAAATAGAAAGAAGGCAAAAAAGCAGTAACACAAATTAATGACATGGATTGTAGAAAAAGTTTGGAACAGTTGAAATAAGATCTCTGTGAGTTCTGAGGTTCCAAATAAGCCACAGCAGTAAGTGGGAGGAAGGAGAGGAAATTTCTACTCCTTCACCATGCTGAGTTAAAGTCATTTATTGCTCTCCAAGGAAAAGAGTCTGTATATTTCAGTACAGGCAGATGCAGATGTGTGAAATCAAACCTAGACAAAGGAAGGACCCAATGCAGCAATCAGATTCACATAGACTGAGGAACAGCAGTATGAAACCCATGAAATTGCAGTAACAAGAAGGATATTCCTGAGGAAATGAAAGTATTACCATCAGAGATGGTAATATTTAAGACACTCAGGTACACAATGAAATGTGAGCTAGCTAGGGAGATGTAGTAGCTGTCTTTTCCTAAATATCCACAGTAACCATGTAATTTCCAGAAGTCTGTGGGTATCTAAAAATGTACATAGAAATAAATATTGGAAAAAGTGGTCATTTTAACTAACTCTAGCATTTTCCTAGCAAATTCTTTATAAGGTAAAATCAAGACCCAAGATGTTTATGCAACTGAGTTTGCTCAATGTGCAAGTATTTGAAAAATTACATATGCACTGTGTGCCATTAATGAACAGTTTCAAAAAAAATGAAAAGCTCTGTCAAAAATTGCCACCCATAATCTTAGCAACACATATTTGGACTTCAGTGCACCAGGTCTGGTAGGAGGAAGCTTTTGATAGCACATTTCTTCTGTTACCACAGAGTCAGTCAAATAGACTCTCATCAGAATGGGGTTTTTGTATCCAAAATAAAAATACTATTACAGAAATCTTTTTTTATTTTATTAAATCCTAGCACAGGTGATAATGGTGGGGTTTATTTTTATTGAGATTTACTTTAAGAGTGTTTTGGTAGGTTTTAATGTCTGACCTAAGTATATTTTCATTAGTTTGCAGCCATTACTGTTATGCAAGTACTTGAGTGCATGTATTTGAAAGTACCCTTGTAAATTTGCATGGTACGTAAGTACAAAACATTTTCCATAATAAATGCTAGTCCTTCAAGCAGCAAATTCATTCTTGATTATATAAAACACTTTTCCTCATTCTATCTGAATTATTCCAATGACTTAACAACCTCTTTCTGACTATGTTAAAAGGATAAACAAGTATGTCACTTGTAATTACTATAATCTTTCTGTCCAAAATCTCAGTCACAGCTGACTGAAGTTCTAGAAACGTCAAATTGAAGAAGAAAATGCCTCCAATTTCATATTACTTACCCACAAACTATAATTGCCAAGTTGCTCTCAACATCCTATAGCCAAAGAAACTTCCAGTGTTTCCTTTTCACAGACCCTTCCCCAGCTCTAAAAGACATTGTCCATAGAATCATGATGACGTCTGTATTTAGGGAAGTCCATCTGTTAGGTATTAAATTATTTAAGAGACCCCTTTTCTCAGACCAAGTTTGCATTTAGCAGGTTTCTGGGAGTAGCATGTGGTGTTCATCCAGACCAAGCCAACAGCTGAGAGTGATAAAAGTCAAGGACTCTGACTAATGGTCTGTAGAAACCAGATCAAGGTTGGATCAACCCCTCATACACTGAATCAATATTTTAAAGTTAGGCTCGACCTACACCAAAGCCAAACTGGGAACTTTTGTTCTGTCCTTCACAACAGAATGAATGATAACATAAACAGTTTAGATATATGCTTTAAGGAAGAAAAAAAATTTCCCTCAGCAATCTGAGCATGTACTCAATTTAAAGCTGAAAATTATTCTTTCTTAATCAAAATGAATAGAAACAAAAGAAGACCTTTGAAGGTAACTCGAATAGTAAAGAGCCAGATATAAAATTGAAGGACCTTGATCTTTTAAAAGAAATCTTGAGGGACTGGAAACACTTTAAAAGCAGCTTTGTGAAAGTTTTGGAACTTCCTTAAACAACAAAAAATTAATGACTTCCTGATCAGATAGAATCATGTAGCAAGAAATCCATCAGCCAAGTATGAAGAGGAGGTGGCACTGTCTGGACACCAAGGCTAGGAAAAAATGGGAACTACATATAAAATAAGGTAATTTGATAACTGCAGACAGAAAATCAGGGGAAAAGACCAATTGCTGGATTAGAGCATAGAGAGGACCAAATACAGCTGAGATTCTGCCAAACAATAAAATTAGAAACTAATAGGTGACTTTGGGGAGATGAACTTTATTATCTAAAAATTGGGATGGCTGAAAGTAAAGAGAAAAGGATCATCTTATCTGAAACAAAAAAATTTGGCATTCTCTCTAATGTTTTCCTAGATAGTCATTTTCAAGCTGTCTTTGAGCAACCCTAAAACCATTCTTCCTTTCTGTTTAGTCTTATAAGAGACCAAAAGCACACACCTCAGCAGAAGGTTTCAAGGAAAAACTTATTACCAAGGTACAATAAAAGATCTGAAGACAAGGACAGGAAAAAAATACCTACCAGATGAGAAGCCTTAAACAAGGTGTAAGGGCAGGTGATGCCCAAGGCTTTAGGTATGCTTCAGAGCAGGAAATATCTGTATTTTTGTTCAGCATCTGCCATGATGATGGTCTCCAAGGCAAAACTACTACCATGTGCATTAAGGATATCTGATTTTTCACTGGGAGAAAATCTATTTAATCATTTAATTAGTTAGCTGCAAAAGCAGCATCTCAGAAGCCCCAAAGCCATTCCCTCACAACTTCTAAGGGTGCACATCTCTACTTGGGAGAGACTGAGATACAACAGCATCTTAAATGGAACCTGCCTTCCAGGAAGAGATGTCAGTTTGTGTCAAAAAGTCACCCTGTGACTCTCAGAAAAACAGGTGCTCACATCTCAGTGCAAAATTTCCTAACAGTAAGTCTGACATAAATTATCTTAGAATGTACCTTTCCTGTGCTGGGCTAAAAGGATCAGCCTGGATCACTGCTCTGTGCATCTGTCCTAGCTGTCAATTTGATATTACAATGTTTTAAGCTTCTTTCACAGAGATATCATGTGTAGGGCTGTGCTAAGGCCTCCAAAATTTAGTGTGCAGGAGTTTGTTGTGGAACAGCAGCTGTTGAATAAAAAGCCCAGGACATACAGTAGGGGAACAAGGACATTTAGTAGAAATACCCTAAAATAACATACATGCATGGATAACAAGCATTACAAAGCTTCCACAAGAAACAAATGAAGATAGTGCTTGCATGAGCTCCGTAGGTGTTCTGAAGGTGTTACAGCGGTCCTGACTGAAGAGCATTGTACACTGAGGAGACAGCAATGTCCACAGCAGCTAACCTGAGCAGCCAGGCCCCTGCTGTGCTGTGCAATGCTATTCTGCAAGCCCAGCCTGCCCTTCAGACACTGTTGTGCCACACAAAGGTCTTGGATGCAGGATAAACTCAGTCAGTTTGCTGTAAGAGAGGAGCCTGCAGGCAGCTCCCACTTGGTACCAGGGATTAGGCCCTCAGCCTAACCCCACCTTTGTCTAAAAGTATAGTAGAACATCCCTGAGATTGACAGTGTAATTTATGAATAGGGGCTTTTTCTTACAGGAAAATTCTATAATAGCTCAAATGATCAAAATAGACCAGTCTCTTCCACAGGCAAGGTCTGCACTCCATGGATCAGAGGCCCCTTCAACTGCACAAACTGTCTTTGCTGGCATCTATAAGGATGTAAGATTATCAATACTACTTTATCTTCCAGTCTCAGTGCTAATACATAGTATTTTAAATGATGCCTTATGGAATCTGAGTGCCTTTCTTACAAGGGTTGTAATGGACCATCACCTCTAGGGCAGGAAGCCTTTTTGATTCTCAAAATGAATGAGATAACCACATCCTTTTTAAAAGACACAGAGCAGTTAAGCTCTGCCCCTGCCAACTGCAATCTATATTTAAGAACAGCAGTGCACGGGAGACTTTACATGGATTATTAAGACAGGGTTCCTCTTCTCTATAATCAGCGCTCTAACACTTAGTCATATCACTTTAAGCCAAAGCTTAGATTCCCTATATATTGAGCAAAGAGATGATTCAATATAGATGGATAGCAATCCATCCCTTTTTAAGATATGTATTCAGAAAACGCAAAATTAAGTTTCCTCTGCAGATGCATTCAGTGTGTCCATAGCAGCCAAGCCTGATCTTCAGCCAGCTTAAATTTCATATCTAACTGTTATGGGTTCAAAGTTAAGTGAGGTGATTTATACTGCCAGCTGGTACTGACAGAGGAGTAAGAACATGTTGGAAGCAAAATGTTTGCAACATACTAAAGAAAAGATAACTATAGCCATATGGTTTTTTATATATATATAAAACATTCTGAGAAATACATTTGTCCATCTGGTACTGCTGCCTTCACTCAGTTTGTTATACCCTCAGTTTGCTCCACAGCTCTGCAGATGTTTCTCCAGGTAGTAATGGATGATCCATCTGCAACCAAAGGCATGCATTGCCCTGTCGGTGACTGGTACAACTCACCTCTTGTTTATGGCCTCTCACTCTCTCTGCATGCTAGCAGGCATTTGTTGTGACCTCAAGAACTGATTATGAATAGAAGACAGGTAATTGATCTATCAGGACACCACAGTTTTCTGTAAGGAGCAGGCTGCTTGAGATAAGGCTGCTGTGAAATTATTGCAGACAGAGTTGAAGATAAAGGAGAAGAAAAGCACGAAAGAATTGTGGTGCAACAAGAACTTATTTGCATTTAGTGCCTTTGCTACCATGGCATGTTGATAACATGGGTCTCAAGTTTGTGTCCCAGCTCAAATTTTTTCAAGCTTTACCCAGTCTCTAAGTACATTCTTGTCAGGAGATTGGAATGCAGGAGATGCACCATTGGGGATGGAGGGAGGAAAGTTCCTGAGCACAGACCTTTGGAGGCCTTATGGACACAGAGTCTTTGTAACCATTTCTGCAATACAATATGTATGCTTAAAATGCTTTTGTTCCATAATTTAGTGACTGAGTTACCTGTGAACAATGTTCTGCTTTTTGACTGTCTCCAAATATAAAGCTATACACACACAAAAACAAAAACAGATTGTTTCAATCTCCTCCTTAAATAAACTGCTGAATCTAAGAACTCAAGAGGAAATAGCTGGATTAAGATTCTGTATTCTCCTTACTTTAAGTACTTCTCTAACTTACCATCTAAGTTCAAAATTTCTTAGTGATGTTTGAATGACATCTATCCTTGCTTCTTCTTTACTCCTGTATTTCCCTTTTGCTTTCAAAAAATAAAATATAGAAATGTGATGATAAGTGGTCAGTTCTTTGCCTGGATATCTATGTTTTGGCTGTTTTACTGCAGGGCTTATCTCTGTTCCAAAATGCTGGAATTCACTAGGCTTTTTCTTCTTACCCCAAATACTTCCACCTAACAGGAATTTGGAAAATCCCAGCTCCATCTGCCATGAAATGGAAACAGATTCAGGAATATATGTGAGCATGCCAGTCACATTGCCTGGCCAATTTCCAGACTATTGGGTACAGTTCAGCTTGAACTTGGATCTGCTGCATCCCTAACAGGCTGAAGATGAGCTGAGCCCAGGATATCTGCTGCTAACCCAGACTGTCACCTCTTCAACCAGACCAAATCTTGCCTACTTATCACATGTGAACAAGAATTGAGTGAGAGAATCTCTTCCCCTAAAGAATATTTCAGAACTAAATCTAAACTTGCCTCTCCATGAATGCTTCCAAGCACAATTGACTACAGAGGAAGAGTGGACTTGAGAAAATCTCATTTAAGGATTAATCATGGATTAGTTGATGATACAGGTATGATAAGAATTTCCTTGCACCTCTACCTCCCTTTAGGTTCTGTACTCTAGAAGTGGATGCAATCTTAAACCTCAGATACAGAATTAAAGAAAGAAAGTTTCACTATGGGGATGAAAGCATTGGACTCCACAGATTTTTATTAAAGGAACACTATCTTTACCACAGGCTAATTCTCTGGAACCCAAGTACACTCAGCAAACTAGCATTTAAACCTTCCTCTGTACTGCCAGGACAACCTTCACTGACAGCCAGAATCAGAAAGAAGGACTTATCCCAGAAGGAAAAAGAGAAATATGGCAAAAGTACTGGATTTTAGTTAGGAGATTAGAAAAAAATAATATAAGCCAGGACAAAGAATTGGAAAAAAGTATAGCTAGACTTATGATCTTCCCTGAAATACTGACAGTCAAGTAAAAAAAGCAATCACAGAGACTCGCAGACCAGAAAATCCCAGGATCACGTTCACTCAAGGAGGCAGGTTTTTAATTGATCACCTACTTTCATAACACAGTTGAATATACTGTAAAAAAAAAAAAAAAATTGTACCCAGCTCCTCCAGTAACAGCCAGTGAAGGGGCACAAGAAGTGTTGGATGTCCTTGACTCAGCCTTTCAGGACCTGTGTCAGTGTTGGTCCTGGGTCCCTGATCTCCCACTCCAGCCACTGAGGACATCAAGGTGGCCACAGTGTCCCTCTCCTGGCTCTAGGGCTATGCCCAAGCTGCCTTGTGCCATGCTCAAGATGCTCCATCATGTACCAGCACAGCCCAGTGCCAGCCCCCAGGGCACCCTGCTGGCAGTGGCATTGCCAGGGGGACAGAAACCTGTCCTTGTGCTGACACTCTTGTACACCCCAGCCCCTGGTTTGGGCATATTCTGGCAACTCAAATACATCCATGACAGAGATTGCAGCATTACAAAACTAGAATTCACCATCTACAATGCTATTTGCAACAGCATTTCTTTTAGTGTTTAGACACACTTTATACTCACATTTGGGAAAAAAAAAATCATATTCAAGGTCAAAATTTTCTCAAACAGAAAGAGCTTATCCCTTCCTGCAGCAGTCCCAAAAGACATACAATTCATTTTTCTATTTTGTCTGCACCATGCCATTTTGTCAGTTCAACAGACTCTTGAACTGTTTGCAGCCTGTAAAACTTATTTTGTTGCTATGGTGACCAGCTCTTCAAAATATCACTACCAGATCAAAAAACCAAAACAAAATAAAACAAAAAACCCCCCCCAACACATCTGAGGTCAATGATTCTGCTATGATTTTGCCCAATTTCACAAGAAAATTGTTCTACATTTAGGACCTTGAGAGATAACTGGTGGTTCAAGACAAGAGCAAAATGCTGAAAAGATGTTTCTTCTGTGCCCTGCAGCTTTAAACTGGTACATTAATCACTCTAACAAATCGATCAGAACACTCCCTGAAAAGCCTAGAAACTTCAGAAACACATGAGACTCAACATTTATATTTGTAGCAGATTTATTTTCAATTTCTACCTAAAGGTAACACTAGCATTCAGACCTTCAGATGTTCTACAATTGGTTAACATTAGCAAAGACATTGTGAAAGATCTTACCGCAAATACGTAACATTTTACAAGATTTGCCTACCTCGTCAATATTAATCAAATTGTTAGACATTATTGGACTAAAGATTGTATTCACTGTAGACATTAAACTACCCCATGGAAAGCCCTATATGCACAGATGTAAGATTATCTGAGTGCTTTCATGTCTCACCAGTTCTTGCTTAACATGCATTTCAGGAAACCCACAGAAAACAATCACTCTGTAAGATGGGAGCTAAAAGCTATACCTTCCAATGGTAAGTATCTCCATAGTTCCTTCAAACCACATAATTTACTCTAGCTGAAATTTTGGCCCCGAGATCATCAGCCCAGCAATTTTAATGCAAGCAACTGGGTTTTCCCCCAAATACAGAAGCGAACTACGACATCAAGTTAATTAAAAATGATGGAAGTATTTTTAAATGTCAGTTATTAGATTCTCCCAGATAAAGGTTTTCACATGCTTTGAATCAGAGGAACAAGGGTATTCTGTGCCTCAAATGACAATAACAGTGTACACCACTGAGTGATATCAAAAATTGTGTGTTACTGAAACTAGTTTGAAACACACAAGTTATCATAAGTGCTATTTTCTTTTATATGCAGTGTTGATAGTCAGATGAAGCACTAGCTACCAAGTAGGTTTATTATGTTTCTAATGAATAAACAGTTTAATAGGATGATCAGGTGATCAGACCCAGCCAGTAAGGAAGATGGGTCCTGCTTGACTAACCTGATCTTTTATGACAAGGTGACCCACTTAGTGGATGAAAGAGTCTGTAGTTGTTTCCTATCCAGATTTCAGTAAAGCCTTTGAACTGTTTCCCACAGCATTCTCAAGAGAAACTGCCTTCCAGTGGTGTGGATAGGTGGACTCTAGCCTGGGTAAAGCTGTCAGGACAGCTGGGGCCCAAGAGAGGTGAAAATGGAGCTACATCCAGTCAGTGGTCAGTCACAAGTGGTATTCTCCAGGGCTCAGTGTCAGACAGAGTCATATTTAAAATCTTTATCAATTATCTGGGTGAGGGGATTAAGGGAACTCTCAATCATTTTGCAGATACCAAGTTATGGGGGAATGTTGATCTGCTGTAGGGTAGGAAGGCTCTGCAGGGGTACTGGAGAGACTGGATCAATGGGCCAGGTCCTGCACTTGGGTTACAACAACCCCAGGCAACAATTCAGGCAGGGGCTGCTCAGCAAAAGGTGATCTGAGGGTCCTGGTTGACAACTGGCTGAACAAGAGCCAGGGTGTGCCCAGGTGGCCAAGAAGGCCAATGGCATCCTGGCCTGGACCAGCAACAGTGTGGCCAACAGGAGCAGGGAATTGATTGTCCCCCTGCACTGGTGAGATAACAACTCAAATTCTGTGCTCAGTTCTGGGGCCCTTACTACAAGAAGGACATTGAGGTGCTGGAGCAAGTCCAGAGAAGGGCAACAGAGCTGGTGAAGGGTCTGGAGCACAAGTCTGATGTGGAGTGGTTCAGGGAGCTGGGAATGTTTACCTTGTGGAGAAAATGAGGCTCAGGGTGAGACCTTAGCACTCTCTACAATTCCCTGAAAGGAGGCTGTAGCTAGATGGTGGTTGGTTTCAGGTAACAATTGACAGAACAAGAGAAAACTACCTCAAGTTGTACCAGGAGAAGTTCAGATTGGATATTAGGAAAAGTGTCTTCACTGAAAGGGTTATCAAGCACCAGAACAGGCTATCCAGGGCAGTGGTTGAGTCACCATTCCTAGAGGTATTTAGAAGGAGGGTAGATGTGGCACCGAGGACATAGTTTAGTGGGGGTCTTGGCAGCCAGAGCTAAGTTAGTGGCTAGAATCTATTACCTAAGAGGTCTTTTTAAAACCTAAAAGATTCTATGGTTCTGATTTCAAACCATCAGCTTGAAAGTCTGCTTCACTCAACAACAATTTTCAACATGCACTGTAAATCCAAAGGTGGGAATGAAGATAAATGTCTTATTTTTCTACAGCTGAGACATCAAAAAGAAGCTGTCTTACACGGTGAATAATAAAGCCTCACAGAAGAATAAGATAGAAAAATGCATATCTTCCTCCAATACTTTCATGCATGGGTGAAAATGGACATAAACTTGTCAGCCTTGATTGTATCTTCTTAAGAAAACACAGGTTCCTAGATGAGAAGATTTCCATGGAGTATCAAGTAAATGAAAGGAGGAAAAATCAATAGAGAGAGTTAAAGCTGCAGTTTATCCAACATGATCACTGCAAGCTCATAGGCTATTTTATCCCCTCAGAATTACTTGATCTTGTGCAAATGTTTTCACATTATTGATTTTGAAATGAAAAGCTAGAAGGAAATTTAGTTGGACCTAAACATTTCTTTTACAAGCCATTACTATTTATTGGTACACCGCTTTAAAATTTAGTGTTAAAATTAAGATGGGAACAGAGTATTTACCACTTTATTAACATTGTAATTGTAAAGGAACAGTCAGCTCCTTGTTGCATCACCTTGACTCCATATCCCTATGATATATCTCCATTTTAGGCCTAGAGACCTTCTAATTCTTCAGAAGATTGGCAAAACCAAAAAAAGGCAAATTATTGGCAATGGTTTAGCTTCCAAATTGTATTCAAAACCTAGCATGCATGTCGTCTGATACTGTTGATCAATATTTACATAAAATCTTTTCATTCAATATCACCAAACCATATTGGGTTTGAAAGTATCAAAGACATTGGCTCAACTAGATGGAACAATAGACTCAAATGCAGATTTTTAAATGCCAACAAATATTCTTTATGTAAGTGTTCTCACAGGTAACACACCATTCATTTCAATATTGATTTATTTCCATCTAGCTCAACTCTATGATTGTTATTTATTCATTATTTGTAATTTGAACTATCGTACTGCTGCAGCATTCCAGTCATCAGCCATAACCCCACTGACTAAAGACTGAACAAACAGGACCAATCTCTGCCAATTGGCCCTGAGAGAATGAGTTTGCCTTTAGTCACAGGTAAGTGTATCACTGAACACTCAAAAGGGAGTACCAAATAGAGAAACCAGGATTTGGTACAAGAGAAAATCTGTTTGTCTGTCTTCTTAGGGACCAGAGCTGAGTTTGTTTTCTGATTTAATTATTCAAAGACAGGGCGTGCTGAGAGGGTCATAAAAGAGCTACCAAAAACCCAGAGAATGTTAAAGGAACTGTCTCCAAAAAACATGATTAGAGAGTAGGAAAGAAGACCAGAGAGGACAGAGTCCCTGGGGAAGGGCAAGAATTAAGGTAGAAAAGCCTGGTTAAACATGCTGCATGAGCCTGGCAGCTCGGAAAAGATAAGCTGACTGTGGATCTGAGATGGAGCTGCCGTCATCAAAGGCCTTGGTCAGGGAAGTTTTAGAGACATGTCGGAGATAGAGGAGAGATTGGAGATGGTATGAAGAAAAGATTTTAGAGTAATAACAAGCTTAGGAATGGAAGAAAAGGAAGGCCTGGAAGGGGGTTAGAATGGTAGGTGAAGGCTGTGGGTGGGTATCTTAAGTGTGGAATATGGGGAAATTCTCTCAGCTGACACTCAGAGAACAAGAAAGGCATCTGAGGACACTCAGAGACGACAGAAGCAAAATGGAGAAAAAAAAGAGAGAAATTTGTATTTGTGAACAGAAAGGAGTAGTAGAAAAATAAAGAAATCAAAGTCCAGAGAGTACCTGTGGTGTCTTAATTCTTCTCTTTGAAGAAATTAATGAAAATTTAATTGTGGAGAAGGAAGTGGAGGAAATAGAACTTATATGGAGACAAGGCAGTATTAATAGTCCAGGGGGGAAAAGATTTAGGTTTTTTTTAAATCTTCCAACCAGGGCTACTTTCAAAAGACACATATTTTGTCTGGAGGGGAAGAGTTTAGGATCCCATTAAATGTCTCTCTTTTGCACTCTCATCAATGAAGACAGCAACACCAGAGCAGGAACTTATGTCCACGTGGGACAACCACAGGCACTTCCACTGACACAAATCCTTTTCCAAAAGAATTTGACACATCTATAACCTCACTATATGTAGAGGTGAATTTATTTGAGAAAACTGAGCAGTATTTTACTGCCTAGAGCTAGGAGATTTTGTACTAAAGCCTCTATATTTGGTACTGCTCTACTCCCAGAAGATTCTTCAAGTATTTTGAGAAATACTTTTTGTCCTCTGTAATGTGAATGATATCTGTGATATGGTCTTTGTGTTTGCAGAAGACTGTCTGAATACTGGTATTCACACAAGATTTGGAAGACTCCCTCCACTCCCTCCACTTATGGTTTGCCCTCAAAAAAAAAAAAAAAAGACTCCATGACTGCATATATATATATTTTCCTTCACAGAAGTGCCAATTACATTTTTTCTTTCAACACCAGAGGCAGGTAAAACTTTCTGGATATCTGTACTAAAGAAAATATAATTCTCTCTTACATCTATTGCTGCTTAAAAGCAGCTGGTGAACTAGAGGCATTTTCCATCTGCTTGATTTCTTGAAGCTCAAACAGCCATTAAATATCACTGAAAAGAAAAGAAACAAGCATACAAGATTGTTTCAGAACTTTACGTATCAGACTTTATCAGGAATATCTTCCTGAGTTCAGACCTCACCTTGGGGCAAGAAGGAGGTGTCTTTTTTCTTATCATCCCCATCAAGCACCCTCAAAAATATTCTTTGTTTTCACTGTATCTGTCAAAGATTTTCTGATGCTTTTTAAGGGAAAGCATTCTTTGCATCTACAGTTCTAACAAATTCTATAAATATGTGACTCAATCATCAAGCTAATTATTATTTGCAGTTCTCTATGAATTCTGAAGAATGTATAGCTGCCTAAGATACCAAAAAGAGCTCATAATTTTTGTTTAAAGATACAATTACCCTATTTGCTTATTTGTATTTTTGTTTAATATAAATTCTTCTATTATATTTTAAAATATAATTGCCCATATTAGAGAGATAATTGTCTCATCTCTGTAGACAAAAATCTTTCTGCTCTGGATGAAGACTTTGAGTGCACTCTCAGCAAGTTCCCAGACTACAGAAAATTGGGTGGTAATGTTGATCTGCTGCAGGGTAGGAAGGATCTGCAAGGGGGTCTGGATAGGCTGGATCAGTGGCCTGAGGCCAATTGTATGAGATTCAATAAGGTGAAGTGCCAGATCCTACACTTGGGTCACAACAGCCCCATGCAGTGCTACAGGCTTGGGGAAGAGAGGCTGGGGAGTGATCCAGTGGAAAAGGCCCTGGGGGTGCTGGTTGACAGACAGACAGACAATGAACACAAGTCTGCAGGTCCCCAGGTGGCCAGGAAGGCAAAGGGCATCCTGGACTCTACCAGGAATGGTGTCATCAGGATTAGGGCAGTGATGTCCTGCTATCCTCAGCACTGGTGAGGCTCAAATTCTGTGTTCAGTTCTGGGTCCCTCATTTCAAGAAAGACATTGAGTGTGTCTAGAGAAGAGCAACAGGGCTGGTGGAGGGTCTGGAGACTAAATATTATGAGGAACAGCTGAGGGAGCTGGGGTTGTTCAGCCTGGAGAAAAAGAGTATCAGGGGAGACCTTATCCCTCTCTACAACTTCCCAAAAGGAGGCTGTAGCCAGGTGAGGGCTGTCTTCTTCTCCCAGGCAACCAGTGACAGGATGAGAGGAAATGGCCTCAAGCTCAATGAGGGAAGGTTCAGGTCGGACATCAGGAAGAATTTCTGCACTGAAAGGGTTGCCAAGCATTGGAATGGGCTGTTCAGGGCCGTGGTGGAGTCACCACCCCTAGAGGTGTTCAAGAAACAACCAGACATAGCATTTAGTGCTATGGTTTTGTTGACATGGTGGTGTTCAGTCAAAGGTTGGACTTGATGATTTGGAGACCTGTTCCAACCTTAAAGACTCTATGATGCTATGATTTTATAATTTCAGACACCAGCAATCAAATGTCAAGTTCAGATGCTGAGTTAGTGTGAATTGCAATCACATCAATCACCCATGATGCACAATGTGGACAGGAGAGATGGGATTTGACTGACCTGGTCACCATCAGTGTCTTTTATAATCAGCTCAGAGAAAGAGCCACTTAGGTGTGATTCACGTCATCCCGAAGGAGCAGTCTAAAATAAACCAGATGAGTCATGTCCCAGAAACGCTTATTTCTCACCAAAGACTTTGATGGGAGCTGTGGAGTGCTACCTTAGATTTAGTTAACTGCATTTCTGAGATATAAAGTAAGGTAGATCTAAGGTAAGAATCTCATCAGATCTGTCTCTGTTGCTGTCTACTCACTCTGAAAAGAAAGGTATGAAATGCACACAAGCAATTTCATTAACAGTGAAAAAATTATGTTCACCAGAAAATTATAAATTTTTAAATTAAAAAAATGAGATTTTCTAGATAATATGAACATTTTAATTACATGTTTTCATTATGCTTTTGGTGATGGGTTATCAAACTACAGCATTTACTTTTGGGTCATAAGTTCTCAGGTATCAAACTATCTGACCAACTGCTAACAGCTATTGAGTAGAACTTGAAAAAAGTCTCAATAATGTCACTTTTTTATTCTAGAAGTCCTTTTGCAACATAACAGGTGTAAGCAATGAAAACAACACAGGAATAGACCAAAGCAGGATGCTGCTAGCTGATTACTAGCTGCAATCAGAGGAAAATTGTTGAGAAATACACTGAACCAGAAAGGAAAATAGGGTGGGGCACAAGCACTCCCTCCTAGCTGGGAATGTGCTAGAAAAATACACTGTGCACCAGAAAAGGACTTGAGTACTACGGAAATTAGTTTAAAGCAAAAAAAAGGCAGTGAATTTGAACAGTAATTGGGAAGGGTTTTTTTCATGGTTATAGGCTGATGGAAGGTATATTCCTCATTATCAGTTTGATGGGTCTAACAGCTTCTACCACAGGAGCAAGGGAAAAAAAAAAACATAAAAGGCTGTTATACCATTTTTTCTTATCAGTTACCCAGAGATACTGAAATTATATGGAAAATCCAAAGTATTTTTAGAAAATGGGTTATATGTCATCATTCATAAAAACTATACCCTGCTTCAGTGAAGTATACAGCTGGCAGACATCAAAGAATTAAAAGAACACTTCACTTCCTATTTAAAATGCTGTAGGAAATGTTCTAACCAACTCTTACTGTTTTCTAATGTGTTTTTGGAGACAATAAGAGGAAAGCTCTTTACAAAAAGAGCAAAGGGCTTTTGACTAAACTTTGTAGGAAATTCATAATTTGACCATTGCTATACAAAGTTGTGAAAGCCTTCTCTGTTTTTCTTCCTGAAAACTGGCAATGCAACAAGAAGTAAAAAGATATCTGCTATGATGTACGTATTCCATAGTAGCAGGATGAGACTATGACCTATTATTGAATGTCTGTATCTACTAAATATTACACTATTTTAGCATGAAGTACAAAATTTATCCCACGTCTGTTCTTCTTGCCCAGAAATTCTAGCCCCAAATCTGCCTGATCTGATGGGTAGCATTTTGCCATTTTACTGTCAGATCACATGATATTAATCTGTTTGGACCTTTTTGAGTGTGTCCATCTGACCTTAGTGGGGCATCCCAAAGAACACCCATAACAGTCAGGTCTCAGGCTCCCCTCAGTGTGTCATAACAGCTGCCCCACTGGTAGAAGAGGGAAAACTGGCTGGAACTGAGCTGTACCCGAGCTAGTCATTGGGGATGCAGTAGCCAGCATAGGACATGCGCACCATGATAGATATATACATTCTTCTGTTGCACTGTGACATATGACATGGTTTGGAAAGAGCATTTACAAGTTTCTGAAGGAAAATACCCAACTTCTGAAACACACAGACATAATATGCACAATGAGTGTGCCCAGTATCAGCATGTATACGTTACAGTGTTATCACTGCTTTTCCAAATGCATGATAGAAAGTATTTCTCACAATTGCAGTAGTCATAGCTTCTCTCAGAGAACACTGAACACTGGATGTGATTTTGATCACTTTAGCATGCTGGGCATGCCAAACTTCTAGAATTAGGATCCTTACTGGTGCTGTCAATTCAGGACAAAGGAGATACAATAGGGTTTTGCATAACCCATCACAGCAATTGTCACAGCAGGCTTTCTAGTACTGCACTGCTGTGCCACAGCTGAAGAGCAAGACAGCAGTGCCAGCTTCCATCTAGAGATGACCAGATGCTTCCTGACCACAATGAGGCAATTGAAATAAGTGTCCTGTTCCTTAGCAGCCTACACCACTTCCTAACATATGGTCAGGAAGGACATTGGCAGTCACAGATTACTAGCCTACTGCAAGCCATTCATTTAGCCTCACATTCACAGGCCCTGGCTCTCAGAGAAACTTCAATCACAGGACAACAGGACAGGACAAAAGCAGTCCAGTAGCTCCTTTATATCATTGTCCTCCAAATGAGGAGTCAATGAAGAAAGACACTGTGTAGGACCTTGCAGCAGTGAGGGTCTTATTGGGATTTTGTGGGTCAAAGGCAGTCTTGCCGGCAGTAAACATGAGATGGAGTTCAGGGCATACCGTGATGTTCAACAAGGATAATTGCAAACCTGTCATTCTTCAGCCTACACCTGAGGAACAACCCCGTGCACCAGTGTATGCTGGGGACAACCCAGCTGGAAAGCAAACTGACAGAAGAGATGCCCAGGGCCAGGACCAGAGGCAATGGCCACAAACTGAAGCACGGGAGCAGTTTAGTTTAGAGTAGATCAACCCTTTTAGACAAATAAATTATTTTACATGAGTCCAGCTTTACTGATTTAACTCCTTATTCAAGCTGAGGTTTACTGAACAGCTTAAGTGACATGCCTCTGTCATCCCAGAGCTGGTTATTTCAATAAGTGCCAGCAAATAGAATGATATTTTCCATCTTCATCAAAAGTAGCTCCTGCCCAGTAAGTGCAGGCTCAGTAACCTCAGAGGCACATTTGGCTTCAGGAATGGAAGAAACAAAATCACAAAGTACAGGAGATAAATCTCTGCAAATGCTTCTAACATCTGAATTGACTGAGAAAAGTTAAATAACAGGAAGGTATTATAAATCTTCCCCCACTTCAACAAATCTAATCATCTGTACACATTAAGATAGCATTTAATAAATGGTGGCCCAGGAAAAGTAAAAAAATCTACTTACTGGCAAATGCTCTGCCAACAGCAGAGTGAGGCCAAAATTACAGTGTTCTTTTAACACAGCTAACAAAAAAATCAATAGCTTTTTATTTTTATTAAATTACTATCAGTAGAGAGAATGACTGAAATATGCTTTCCATTACTCCATAGAATCATATCTGCAAGGAGCTTGCAAATAATTGGATACAGAACCCTTCTGATGGAGAGGTTTAGATATCTTTATTGTTTGAGGGGATGCTTAATGTTCCGCCTTCCAGTGGCCCTTCAACACAGAAGGAAAAAAAATCTGAGGATTCAATAATTGACTGCTGCCTCAAAAATTAATAAAAAGCACCACACATAGGCAGCAGTTGTAACTATGAATTGAACTGTGCTCTCAGAGGTTTTGTTCTCTTAGAAAACCTATCAGGATTTCTATTATTAAACAAAGTACCTGCAGTCTCAACAGGGGAAGAGGAGAGGGAGGAGAGTTGTCATCATGATGAATATGAAACATGTTTTATTCTAAATGCTGGTCTCTTGAAGTCCGAATGATCAGACATCATTAAACATACCCTGAAAGAGTGCAGATCAACAAGATGTACATTTCCATTTTTATCAAATATTTCACTTATACTTCACCACATACTTTTTCTCTGCTCCTTTTCACATTTGCCAGCCAAGGAATACTCAGAGGGTAAGACAGGCTGAAGGACTGCTGAAGGATTTCCTACAAAAGAATCCTACAAGTGTGTCACTTTGCTTTTACATGTCTTAAACTTGCATTCTGATATTTTAGACTAGCCTTCCGATGTTTTGGAACTCTGAGATGAGTTCCCACACTCTTTCATGTAAATAAGAAAATGTTTGCATTCTTTTGCTCTGAGAAAAGCCTTGGAGTGATTGGGATGTTCACCAATCCAAGTGGATGAGGTGACAAGCCTTTGGCCAATCATTTGCCACACATGTACAGTGTATATAAATGGAGTCAGAAATTTGAATAAAGAGAATTCTTGCATGCTGACCCCAGACCCATTCTGCCTCGTCCTTTCCAAACTCCATGAATGCTGCACCAATAGTGCAACACAAGTGCACCTCTCTACCCGTGGTGAGGGAAAGTCTTTTCCAAGCACAGACTATTTCAGTGATTTTCAACCTGCCCAGAAACCGCAGCCCTGCACATTTCCTGGAACTGGCATTATTGTGTGTGCTCTGAATTCACACAATTTTTCACACACCTCCAGGGATCCACAGACCCGAGAGAAACTAAATCACTGCCTTTTACACAGCCTCACAAAATATTTGCTTCTGCCCTAGGTGCATTAGGGGTCACTGACCCGGGAAGGCATCCCATCCACTGTGCACAGGAACTGCCTGGAGCTGCACAGCAGGCAGCAGGCACCAGCAGCACTGCCCAGCCTCCTGCAGCTCACCTCACACCAAACACTCTGCCCAACAGTGATAATGCATGCAAGGCATTGCCAGGCAGCCAGGATGAATCTCTCCTCAGACTCAAGATATTCACACTCAGGAGAATGAGATGAAGAGGGGGGCACGGCACACAGAGAGTTTAAGGGACCTTTTTCCACCTCAAGCATCCTGAATAAGAGGGGGTTGGGAGGAAAGCTGATCAAAAACAACCAAGCAAAAAGCAATTATGGAAAAATAATAATCTCAGGACAGTTTTCCCCCGACCGCAATGCTGACCTGAATATAAAGCTCATTTCTTTTTCATAGACAAAACATCTCAAAAACCCATTTAATGTCTCAGAAAAGCAGTAGCAGGCAGAGGGAAAAGACAGGTGAGACAAAATTTATTCAGAAGTAAAGAAATATAATTTTCAATCACATTTGGAAAACAATGGTACTGTGTTTTTAATAATCTCAAGGTACTATACTCATCATGCTCCCGTTCATTCACACTGCTATAGAACTGTGTCTGAGAAAATCCACTATGATTTAGAAGGCTATGAAAAAATTTAGTGACTTGAAGGAAATCATTACCTACTGAAAGTGTTTAAAAAGCCTGCACCAAATTAATAAGATGTATTGTCATTGAAAACCGTATACTGTTTTTATTATGTTATGGTACCATGATGTCACTAAAGAAATCATAATAAATGAAATAGTTAGTCACAATTGTGCCAGAAGTCTATAAAATTTCCAGGATTAAGCAATGCTACAGGAAAATATTTCTATTTTGTTTCTTGTGTGATTATACTTTAAATATCTCACAATCTGCCTTTAAGATTTTTACTTTCTCACCCTCATTTTCATCTTCCCATAAGAAACATCATAGAATCATAGAAGAATTAAGGCTAGAAAAGATCTTTAAGACCATTGAGTCCAACTGATAAACCAGCACAACCTCGTTCACCACTAAACTATGTTCTTAAGCACCACATCCAAGTGCTTTTTGATCACTTCCAGGCATGGTGATTCCACAACTTCCCTAGGCAACCTATTTCAATATCTGACCACCTTTCCAATGAAGAAATTTTCCCCCATATCCAATCTAAACATTGCCTGGTATAACTTGAGGCTATTTCCTCTCATTCTGTCATCACACTATTCAGTATGTCTAAATACCAAAATATCGAAATGTCTTAAGTTAGAGGGTACACAGTATAACTGAAAAGTAATTTATATAACATAAAGCAATTCCTAATCACATAGTATTTTATTTAATCTGGATAAGAAAGGCTAACACAAGAAGATAGCATAATCTCCAACATGATTAATCTTGTAACATATAACCTTGCTATGCAGTCAGAGAGAAAACATAAAAAACAAAAACCAGAGCTGGCCTTAGACCTTGTCTGTAGATGGAAGAATCATTCAAATTTTTTCCACAGAGATATTTTAAACTCTATTAGCATGAACTCATAGAAACCACTATTTATATTTAAAGACAACCAAACGGAAGGGGCAGGAGTGCAATGCATGACAAAGTGAAGACAAGCTGGTGTTTCATAAGCACAGAGGTCAATGTCAGAGTTTTGGTTTTGGTTCCTTTTAGTTTCTATGGACATGGCACAGTTCAGGGGTGGCTTGGCTGCATGTTCTTGTGAGGAGACTTGAGAAGGAGAAGGTGGTGGACTGAGAGCAGCCCTTCAGACCCCAATGGCACCATGAGCGCAGAGACCTTGCACTGAGTGACACATTTCAGTGAATGCCACCCTGAGCCTGAGCCTTGCCCCACTCCAGTGTCCCTGGCCTCATGCCCCAGTCCCACCTCCCCACCCTTCCCTGCCACCTTCAGAGCCCTGTCAGAGCGGCTGACATGGGGACAGATGTCACTTGTGGAGTGGGAAATCAGAGGAATTTGTTACAGCTGAAATCAAGAGGCTGGGCTAACATTTCCATTGCTAGTTTGTTTTCCAGTGTAATTAATTTAATTAATTATTAAAATCCTCTGCCCTGGCTTGCTGAAAACAATGTACTCTGTTCCATAGCAAGGTATGATATTTATGAAATTCTTTCCTCTAGAGGAAATAATAGGCAAAGCCATGCTAACATTTGGTCAGGAAACAGGAGCTAGGAATGGTGTTTTCACAGAATGTGATGGAAAACATCTTCAAGGAGATGGCCAGCTCACAATGTGGTAGGAAATGACATCAAAGCACACAGAATTTGAGGCTTGCTGAAATGACCTGCTGCAGGTGGCAGCTGAGCAGGAGGCACTCACTGCAGAGATTGCTCTCCCTGATGCTCTGCAGACTGTAGTGGCTGACCCTGGCTGGGTATCAGGCACTCACCAAAGCCAATCTATCACTCCCGTCCACAAGTGGAGAGGAGAGAGAAAATATAATCCAGGGTTCCTGGGTTGAGATAAGGTCTGAGAGAGATCACTCACCAAATACCATAATGGGCAAAACTGACTCAGCTTGGAGATGTTAATTAAATTTATAAAATCAGAACAGGATAATGAGAAGTAAAATAAATCTTAGGAACACCTTTCCCCCACCCCTACATCCTTCCCAAGCTTTACCTCCTCCCCACTAGTGGTACAGGGAGACAGGGAATGGGGGTTAAGGTCAATTCATCACATCCTTTTTCTCTTGCTGCTCAGGGAGAAGGGTCCTCCTGCTGCACCCTGGAGTCCTCCCAATGGGAGACAGTTCTTCACAAACTGCTCCAGCATAGGTAACTCCTCCATAGGGTGCAGAACTTCAGGCATAACCTGCTCCAGTGTGGGCTCCCCACAGGGTCACAAATCCTACCAGAAAACCTGCTCCAGCGTGGGCTCCTCTCTCCACAGGTCTGCAGGTTGCTGCCAGAACCCTGTTCTAGCATGGGCTTCCCATCGTTTCATTGCCTCTTCTCAGGCATCCACCTGGCTGGTGTGGGGCTCCTCCATGGGCTGCAGGTGAATCTCTGCATCCCTGTGATCCTCCATGGGCTGCAGGGGCACAGCTGCTTCACCATGGTCTGCACCAGGGGCTGCAGGGGAATCCCAGCTCTGGCATCTGGGCACCTCCTGCCCCTCCTTCTGCACTGACCTTGGTGTCTCAGTTATTCCTCTCACATGTTCTCACTTCACTCTTCTCTGGCTGCAATTAAATCTACACAACTTTTTTTTTTTTTTTTTTTTTTTTTTTTTTTTTTTTTTTTTTTTTTTTTTTTTTTTTTTTTTTTTTTCCTTCTTGAAACTGTTATCACAAAGGAGTTACCACCATTTCTAGAGGGCCCAGCCTTTACCAGCAACGCATCTACACATCTGCCTTGGAGGTGTGAGGGATTGGCTCTGCCAGTCACGGGCAAGCTTCTGGCAGCTTGTCACAGAAGCTACCCCTGTGGCCTCCCCACTACCACTACCAAAACCTGGCTAAACAACCACATTACACAGCCCCACATCCACTATGATTCATTTCTTAGTCAGGTTGGTAGTTTCAGACTGACCTCCTTCCTCTAAACCATAGCAAATCTATTTTCCCATGCCTGAGAATCTAAAATGTGCAACACAAAGCGGGCGGGGGGGGAGGGGGAAGACAAAAATGGGGCACTAGAAGGAAGCAAAGGGGGCTGGGGAGTCTTGAGTTCCTGGATTTCTTCACTATTGCATGATACACCTTCAGGAGTGTTTAATCCTCTTAGGTTCCACCTGTGTGCTGGGCCGGGCTGAGAGGACACACAGAGCCCATTCCAAAGTGTCACTTAATGGAAAATAAGGTGAACATGCAGCAACTCACACCTGTGCCTGCACACTATAAAACCTGGCCACTACTTACAAGAATATGTTGCCTGCAGAGGGACATCCTGAAGAATCAGTAGGATGCTTTTCAGTGAGGTGTGACCCATGCCTACTTGGACAAAGATGTTCAAAGTGAGTGCCCAAGCATTGGAACAGACTTTCCAAGCAGGCTTCTCCATCCACAGAGTTTCAGTAGTTGGATGGAGAAGGCTTGAAGCTCACTGTTCTAAACCAAGAGTGACTCTGCTTTGAGCAGGGAATTGGACCACACAGGCTCCAGAGCTTCCTTTCCTCCTGAATTTTTGTTTTGTTTGAACACAGAAATAGACTGGTGAAGTCACAGGCTATATGTACACCAGTAAACAACACAGTTTGGAATATTTCTGGGAAGCTGTACTAAATCATCTCAATCATAATCCCAGCCCCTGTCATTGCTTTGGGCTGCCCCAGTTAGCAGTCTGCCAACCCATTCATGGGCACAGCTGGGGAGACAACACGCACCTTCACACACTGCCAATGAATAGCTGAAAGTGTGGTCAGAAATGTTTGCATGCCAGTGGCATTGGTGTCAGAGAAAGGTCCCAGGCACATTTGTTCACTGGTTTAGAGCACATCCAATGCAGGAATTACACATGTATTTCAAGGAGTTCTTCCCAAGACTTTGAAGTGCTGCAGGTTTTATCTACAATAAACAGATTTTTTTTTTTTTTAGTTTATCACAAGACATTACAGTCCATAGATTCATTACTTCTTTTCTTCTTTGAGCAAAGACCACAGACTCAATTGCTATTCTAGAAAGGCACAAGTTTCCCCTAAGTCCTGTAATGTATCTGCCAATCCAATGAGGATCCAGCTAGGTCTCATCCTTGGTTCTATGGAGAATTGGTTCAAAAGACACAAATGGATGAAAAGCATGTTGCATAGAACAGAACGAAACAAGAACATCTAAAGTGACATGCAGCAATGTGCAAGAGTAGAATATGAAGCAAGAATTGTTCAGGTGGGTAGATCCCTCTTTGGCTATTTGGTTCCGAAGAGCAAAAAATATATCTTTGCCAGCATAAAGCTGGCATTAGTAATGTGGCATTAGAATAGAGCAATAATTTTACTGGATCTTGTTATGGCAGACCAAAAAAAAAAAAAAAAAAAAAAAAAAA
>VZSR01003803.1:66468204-66498714 GCA_013398615.1 Brachypodius melanocephalos | reverse complement strand
AAAAAAAAAAAAAAAAAAAAAAAAAAAAAGGCAGCTTTCTGCTCCAAGGAGAGAAGAGCTATTCCAGTTTCCTTGAGCAGGAAACAGCAGCCATTCTGGCTGAGAAGAAGAAATATTCATGGCATTATTCTGCAGATTGGCACTGCCAATACCTTATATGCTTGCAAAGAACTGATTGCAAAATAGATTTGGCTCTGATGAAAACAAACAAATCCAAATTCCCAAAAAAACAGTCAGAGTTCAAAATTCTCTGTCAGTCTGTTTAAGACTGTCAACATGTTCCATTAAACCACAAGAGCAAATGTTTCAGTTCTAATCATTTGGTAAGAAAATTAAGGAAAGAATGGACTAAATTTAAAAAGATGCCGCTTTTATTCCCTAACTCTGCCTCAGACTTTCTCCAAAATGCCTCAGCTCTGATTTACTATTTCACCAAGGAACTTTCCTTTATTTCATCTCTGCAGGAATGGTTCTGGTTTTGTTTTGCAGAGCAGTGCTCAGAACACCATGCTTGTTATTGACAGCTGAGACAACTTGCTCTGAGCCTCCTTTTTTAACAAAATTCCACCTTGCATAAATAATGAATGATCCAGTGCAGCAGCAGTTAACACCTTTCAGGTGTCTAATCCACCAAATGAGACAGATAGCCTTTTTCAAGCTCTGCTTTTTTGAACCAAAACCTGTTTGGTTTACTTGCTAAAGGGCACTAAGTCTCTTAGTAGGAGAAATAAGAGATAGACACCCCTTTCATAATGTAATTGAGTGGATCACCCAGTTCAGGAGAAATTTAGTTCTCACATAATTAGAAAAAAAGACACTTTTGAAGTTGTATAACATTCTGCATGAAACAAAAAAAAAGGGAACTCCTTACCTACTGCTAGGATAGTAACACCTACCACTGTGGTATTGATAAAGCTGCTCCTTTGGCCCATTTTCAGATTCTACTATAGAATTACTGAGTCCATGGTTTGGCTGGGTTGTTCAGCCAGGGGTAATTGGCCTTTGAAGTTTAAATGAGGGTCTTCACTTTTCCAGCCAGCTGTTAAAGGAAATATTTCCCTTTTCAGCTATGCCTTAAGTAACCTGTGGATGGGCTTTACAGTCAGATCACTCAATTTTTCTTTAATTTCCCATACAGCCTCAGGTTTATCCATCTCCATTACAAAACCCACAAAGAAATTTTTGGTTTCCTAATCCTTAAATGCTGTTACCCCATATTACATAAATGCAATGTACCATTCAGCATCACCAAAGTCTACAGAGACAAGGAACTCCTAATTGCATTTTTAAAAGAACAGCTTTCAAAGGAAATAAACTCGGTGAAAAGCATGAGATGTAATTGGATAACAAGACTTCAACACACATTACTGCAATTCAAGAAATTCCCCAACTCAGCCCATATTACCCAATAATTAAAAATATCACTCACTTCCTTTGTCATGCTGGAACAGGCTGAAATTTTAGATACTTATATTCCTAGAGGTATAAACAACAATATCCATGGTAATTTTGTCTTATTTGAGTTTCCATGGAAACAGTGTTTATGGTATTGCAGTGTTATCGGGGAAAAAAAATGAGTTATAAATAATAAAGAGGCTAATGTTGTTTCCCTTGGTCTTGCTGAACAGCTTCAGGCACTGAGACAGATGAATTGGACAGAAATGGAAGACAGCAGCTGTAACAGCAATGCTTGTTATCAACTGTGCTTTATTGCTGGAAAGCCCATATAGCTGCTTGTCATGGTTTAACCCCAGCTGACAACCAAGAGCCACACAGGCACTTGCCCACTCTCCCTCAGTGGCACTGCAGGAGAGAGAATTAGAAGGGTGAAAGTGAGAAATCTCATGGATTCAGATAAGAACAATTTAATAACTGAAAAAAATGATAATACTAGTATGAATAGTAGTAATTTTAATGAAAGGGAAATTGCAAAGAGAGAAAAGTGATGCAAGTGGAAACAATTTTTCACTACCAACTGACTGATGCCCAGCCATTCCCAAGCAGCAGCCTTCCAGTCAGGCTTCTCCCTGGGTTTGTTGCTGACCATGACACCATATGGGGTGGGATATCCATTGGGTCAGGTGGCGTCAGCTGTCCCAGCTGTCTTCTTTTCCAAAATCATGCACTCCCCAAGCCCACTCTCTCATGAAGTGGGGAGCAAAAAGGCCTTGACCCTGTGCAAGCACAGCTCAGTGACAGAAACACCCCAGTGTTATCAACACTGTTTCCAGCACAATTCTCCATATTAAATGCCAGTCCAGTCATTTCTTGAACACTTCCAGGGATGGTGAGTCCAACATTACCTTGGGCAGCCTCTCACATTGCTTAACCACCCTTTCAGTGAAGAAATTAACTCTATCCCAGACAAAACACACAGTAACAGTCTTGTAGTATGATGGTTCCAAATAACCTTTTATTAATCATAACCATTAAAGATCTAGCTTTCCTAGCAAAAAAAAATGGCTATGTTATCTCATTCTGGTAATTTGCAGATTTTAACTAGTTTTTCTAAGAAGATTCAACCTCATTCTCCATTTTGCTTATATAATCTACATGTTTCAATGAGAAACAGGTTTTTGTTTGTTTGTACCTCTAATCTGGATTTCAGCAACAGAATATCACTTTTACAATTACTAAGTTTTTTGTTTTGTTTTGATTTTCTAAACTCCACGTATTATCCCAAAGCTGGGTCACCCTCCCTTGCAACTGAAATGGGTCACTCTGTAGAGACAGTGGGTGGTTTTTATCCATTTCTGTCATGCTATTTAGTAAAACTAAGTGGGCCTAAGCTATTGCCCACTCAAATGTTGGTATGTAATTGACCCAGCTGTCAGAACCCCATGACACCCTGTCAGCACTTTCTGTGCTCTGTAATTTTGAGAACTGGTGCAATAGAAATTCCTCCTGTGAAATGTTCAATATCATCAAACCTGCTGAAGTCATGGGCAATTGAAAGCACTCCACAATTCACAGGAGACCTCCAGGATTTTGTTCACATCTCTTCAAAGAGAAGGTAGGCACCCATGACATAAATAAGTTGAGGTACTTGCCACCTAGATTTTTTAAATGCAGAGGAAATCTATAAGGAGAATTTTCAGCACTGTAGAACCCAATCCAGACAAAACAAGTGAGAAGAAAGGGTTGTATTCCTCCTTTCCTCCTCCTTTAATATTTATATATTTGTAATTCTTATCATGTTGTCAATATTTCTACTTGCATTGTGAGGCCCAGGATAAAGCTCCTTCTGAACTTTAGAAAAAGGATTTTAAAACTGATCTCACATTTTACAAGACTTTTCTAATGGCTGCTCTTAATCGCTTGTATGAACAAGGTCTCTCCTGAAATTTAGTGAAGTTAGCCCTTTGGGTAAAAATGCTTCAATATTCTTTGGACTTAAGAGACAAAGGCAACTTCATCTCCTTATTAGAACATTCAGCCTTGCAATTACATCAAATGCAATTAATGAGGTCCTTGTGTCCACACAAACAGCCACATCCTCTAAATTTGGATCCCATTTCAATATTTGCAATTCAGTTTCATCACTATTTGTTTTCTACAGCAACACTACCCATGAAATTCTATGGCAACGCTCCCTAGCAACACTCCTGTTTCCATGTCATGTGTCTTAAGCAACCTGTGGATGGCCTTTCCTGAGCAGATCACTTAATTTTTGTTTAGGTGCAAAGTCTTCAGAGAAATTCCATAAGTAACAGTAATAGTTCACAAAAGAAATCTCTGCCTAAGCCTACATTGACAAATGTTGATTCATGTTCATGAGCTTCTTTTTGAAAAAAATCTCATTTTAAAACTCAGTGCCTCAGGGGTAGTATTACAGTTTGTCTTCTATATTTACTTTCAATGTCTGGGTATAAACAATACTTTGTCTAAGGACTTCACCAATAAATTACATATTGTGAAAGAAAATTGATATTCTGTACATCTTAAAAAATATAGGGACAGGCTTGAGACAAGCTTAAGTACATAAAAATGTCTTTGCATAATCTGTAGCTGATGGCATGCAATAGTCTCCAGTGATTTAAGTGACTTTCAGGGAAATACAAAAAGAGACAAAAGGAGAAGGAAACTCTCACTCACGCTGGTGGCAACCATTTTCAATGAGAAAGATTGCAAAAGAGACACAGCCCTTCAGGATGTGCAAACACAAGAGTACAAGAACAGCAGCACAGAAGCAGCAGCAGCAGAGAGCTGCCATGGCAGCCTCAGCCTGCCCAGGTGACAGCTCACCCCATGGCCAGGGAAAGGCAGCCACCAGCACCACAGGGCCAGGGAGGCAGAGCTGCAAGGACAAGCCCCTGGGCATCTCAAAGTTTCAGGCACTTGAGGGGCTCAGAAGGGGACCTGACATTGGCATTTCTGTTGGCAGTGAGTACTCTTTGTGGCATCCCTGCTCAACATGACTGGTACCTGACCTGAGAAAGCCTTACTGGCTCTTCCTATGGCTGACAGAAATTCCCTAGAAAGGGTTTACAGGTAGCAATGATGCAAGCAAGATCCATACCAAGTTACAGTGATTTATTTGCCTTTCAGTGGCACACAAAAGCTTAGCAGGATCAGAACCTCATATCAGTACGTGCTGAATGAGATATAAGTGAAGATGTCCCTTCTCATTGCAGGGGACTTTAAATGTCCCTTTCAGCTCAAACTGTTCTGTGATTCTGTGAGAAGATAGAAATTTGGCCAACACAGACAAGAAGGAAAAGAAATTTATCTAGTTTCACAACTAAGTTATTAAAGATCAGCTGTAGCACTGTAAGTTATTGATGCGTGTGTTCTTCCCTTCCCATATGTACAAATTAAATACAGCATTCCTAAATTGCATTTGCAAATATTTGCATGTACATGCACAGCTTCCTGCTTTAGTCAAGAGCACGTTTCCTCAGAGCCAGGCTAGCAGCTTTTGTTTGAAATGTTGATGCAGCAAAGGTGTAAAAATCTGTGAACTGACTGGAAATAATGTACCTGACTACAATGATCACAAGTTTTGTTAACAGCTTACTGAAATCAATGGATTGATGCAGTTCTTTTTTTGCCTTTAGCAAAACCCCAGCTATAACCAAGTGAGAGATTTCTGCCTTTGCAATGTGTTCATTCCATTTCACTGGTCACAGCAAATTAAAAATGTATTTATGAATTTTATTTAAAGGATAAAATCAATAATGATTTAGACTCTTGGCCTCTTCAGTGAATTGTCAGGATTATTTTGGAGGATTATTACATTTGCAGGAGTACTTATGAAATCTATCAAAAATATGCACAAAGCTTTCTCACTACAATTTATTTTTTTAAATAGATGCCAGATTTGTCCTCTCATAGCCATATTCAGATGTCTAAATTTAGAAACAAAAGCTCTGCATATCCTGCATCTTCTGCAAAAGGAAAGGGGAGATAAGAAGAGCCTTTTGTTTATCTTTTTGTTCTTTAAAGTCAAGGCAGCCTGGTACCAACAACAGCTAAATATGGGTTTAGGGGTTGAAAAGACCATCACCATCAAAAGAGAGACTGGTTTCAAAAACAAAGTACACATATTTCTGCTATTCAGAACTGTAGGGTTCCAATCCTACCTCTAGCAACCACTGAGTGAGTCTGGCCAAGTGTCCTCCATGCAAAACCTGAGGTACCCCTTCCTAAAAGAAACAAGCAGCAGATGACTGACATTTCTCTATGACCTAGAAGGAGCTTTCCACTTACTTTTCCATCTCCATCAAACTAGCATTTTTTTATTAGGCTTACTGCCAAACCTATGATTTAGGGCTCATGGAAGAGTCTATCATGTCATCAGATTAAATGTACTAACACGTCTTTTAGATAGACACTTTGCAATCAGTAATACCTTTTTTTTTTTTACTTACTAGAGGTCATAAAAGTTTAAAAGGTAGAGTTAAATTTTCTGAAGCATTCAGTTGGTTGCATGCAAATGGAACAGAAAAATAATCCTCATATAAAGGAAAAAAGCTATCTTATAACTTTATGATAAATACATTTTCTTTCAACAGTATGGAAAAGTGGCACAGATCAATGACAATTGTAATTATGTAAATTATTTCTATAACATACAATATTGGAATTTGTTATCTGAGTGAAAGAGGAAAAATTTAACTTCTTTCTCCAACAGCAGAGCTAACATATTCTTATCTAGACTGTCTGTGGTGACTTGGAGCCCTCTAGCTCACAGTTCTTTTGTGATATTTTGAAGTCTGTTACAGCCCTGCTAATTGTGTTTGGAAACATTGATTTGAGGAAAGAGATGGAGTGTACTACATTAGAAGGCATTTGAGCCTTGGCAAAAATGTACTGCACATAGTGGAAAGGAAGTAAAGATTGACTTGTACTTGTACCCCATGGGGAAAGCATAAACACTTGTTAATTATAGAGGAAGCTAACCACTGAGGTAGCTGGGGACACAAATTCACATTTCCAAACAAAGGAAACGAAACATTCGCTTATACAACCCAGCAGAGCAAGGGCTGCACAGATCTCTCTGCAGTAATGAGCTGTCTCCCCAGGGCAGACAAACATGGGCAGCTGCCCAGAGCCGCTCGGAGCTGCCAGAACGTGAAAGGAGGATTGAACCCAAAAGTGTAACCTTGTCTCCTCATGGCCAGAGGAGCTTCAACCACCCCTCACAGCACCAGACTGGCACAGCCTGGCTCTGCCAGCACACTCATGCACTGCTGAGGCTCCCTGCAGCCCTTGCACCTCTTATTGTCCTCCCCACTAAAAGAGTCAGAGTCCAATGGAGTTTGGGTGGGGAAGGAAGGCTTTTCAATAAGCCTTAACCTGTGGTCATGGGAGGACTAGGGGACTCATCCAGTGCTGCTTATCCACCATGCACAGGGCAAAGGCCATTGCCTTCATGTCAGCCAGAATATTCCTTTTGGGCAGCTTGTGCCCCTAGACCTCCTTCACCCATGGGAAGTCCTGGGGCTGTGCCCATAGCATGGCCTTGGGCACCCGTCCCACTGAATTATGATCATGCTCGTGTGCCTGGCCAGCCCAGAACAAGCAGCCCAGCAGCCTTCACAGGAGGGGAAGGCCCCTGCAGGGCTCATACCCACACTGCACCCAGAAAATCACACGGGTGAGTGTCTTGGAGGGGAGGAGGGTTTAATACATGAACACAAGTGCCCGCTGGCCCCTGAGGCAGAGGAAGAGCCAGGGACACCATGCTTGCTACAACAGGCACAGGGACAGAGCAGGCTGAATTTGAGCTCTGCTTCATAAAAAGGAACAACAACAACATCTTGACCTCTGCCCTCATTCATTGCTTTAGAGCTGCTGAAGAAAACCCAAGAAGTAGACATGGATCCAATTTTTATCCAAGCAGAGCAACAAAAAATAAAATCATTGCTTCCAGTGCTGTGCTCCGCATATGCAGCTCTTTTTCCATGGGATTTTTACTTGCAGCAGAAAGCTCCTAAGAATACAAAGCAGCTTGTCTGATGGCAGCTGAAATGTTGTATTTAGTGACAACATATACAGCTAAGTTAGAGGCAGGAGATGGAAGAGACTCTGCTGTGCCTCTTTGATTGTAATTGGAATATAAATAACTGCTCTAGTCAGATACATTCTGCACAGTGGACATAAATTGTGATCAGAAAAATACTAGGCTTTGAATGTATTAGGAACTTGTACTTCTACAATAGTAAAAGAAGGGATTGAAATCAAACTCTGTGACAAATTATTCTGTGTTGTTGTATGTACTCCATGAAAATATGGGAAGAGGTAGAGCTCAGGCTCAATGCACAGATGTCTTTGTATAGTTTTTTTTTTTTCTTATTTGTATTATTCACAAAGGATTGTAGTGCATAAGATTAGTGCAGCTAGACAAAGCAAAGCCTTGCTGCATAGCACATGACTTAGCAGGCCGTCTGGGCTGCATCTGGAGTGGGTCTGATGAACTGGGTGAGTGAAAACCCACTGCAGTAGCTTATGGTGAGTCTGGTATGGTAGAATGGACAAACCCCAGAATGCATTAGCTTGGCATAACACCAGGGAAATTAGATCAGTGAAATTAGCCTGTTTTAGCATCCATATACAGAATAAGCCAGGCTGGGCAGTTGAGTTTAGGCAGCAAGAGATGTATTCCCCATATCCCAGTTTTTATTAAAAATAAAAAAAAACCCAACTGTATACCAATTGATTGAAAAAGGGATGGGAAGGGGGGAGTAAAGACACGAGAGACAGATGAAGGGAATGAGGGACATAAAGAAAGGTCAAATACTAAAGAAAAACATTTTCAGCAGCTTACACAGATGGAAAGGATGCAAAGGTTTACTCTCAGTCCAGCAGATAAATGATATCTCGAAAGGAAAATGTAACAGGAGTGGAAAGATTGTGAGTCAAAATACAAGGGCACTGTTAATAATTTATTTCATTGCCCTGTGTCTTGTTTTCAAAATTGTGAACCCTTGTCTTAACCTTCACTTCGACAGAATAAAGAAAACTGATTTCTTTTATCTGTAAGGCTCATCTATTAAAAAAGCCAACTCTGAATGAGACGACAAGTAAAAAGGTTTCCCATTCTTCTGAGCAGTGATTTGAACAGAATGAATAGGCAAACTCACAGAGGGCCTTTCATACAGCAAGCGTTAGGAAAGCCTAGAAAATTGGGGCACACATTTCACACTTCTCTACAAAGGCCTGTTTTGGTCTGGGAACACTGACAGCCATGCTGTCGACATAAATTCCTTTTGACAGAACATAGCCAACACAGACCTGAAGAGACACATAATGTCTATGAACCTCAGAATTAAACACTCCCAATATCCACAAGAAACAGGATTCTGAGCTACACCAGGTAAAATTGAGCAAACTCCATCTAATTGCAAGAATCTGCAGGAAATAAGGGCCACAAATCACCCATCTAGTTTGTTACACCTATCACCAATATCGCACCAGCTCCCCACAATAACTTATGTGAATGTCATTTAGCGTGGGTTCATTACCTTCCAAGCCACAAATGATTGCTTGCTAAGAGTACAGAGATAATAATGTGTTTTTAATAACAGAATTCTATAAAATAAGTAGTGAGATGTAAGTGAAGGGAAAATTAGTGATGTGCTCTACTGACTCTCAGAAGAAGCTTGTATGGACAGGATCACTTTTTCACCCTTAAGCCGTATCTGAAGTATCCAGCAAGATTCTGTGAGAGACTGGAATGTTATGGCTAATGGTTTAAACATTGTCATGAAGGAATTTTTTTGCCCATTATGGCAAAACTGGATAAAGAAGCTGTGACCACCGAAGCCCATCCCTCAATGAATGCCTCCTGACTGGAACTTTGGACTCCAAGTTAAGCCACCTAAGAGAACTTGAGATGAAATAAAGGTGACACCATCGAGATCCATGGAGTGGTGATATTTTCTACTTAATCTGTCTCTGTCACTCTCTTTCCCTCCCCCCTCACTTTTGATATTTCTTTCTATCTCTCTTTCTCTCCACCTCACAATTACCGTTAAATAAAATCCATACTATTGACTTTGGCACATGGTCTCCTTTACACCTTAATTTGGGCAGAGGCATCTCTCTAATAATTTTAATAACCAGACCATAATAGTTTCTCAGATGACCTTGATGTTAGGTTTACTGACAAGGTGTTGATAGTAGGGGATGGTGCAGGGGTGGGCTCTGTGAGGAAAAAAGAGGAACTGCACCTGTGTCCCAGCCAGCTGCAGGATGGACCCAGACACAGCTGAGCCAGGCAGAGAGACTGATGGCATCTCTCTGATAACGTTTAGGAAAGGGTAAAAAATGGCACACAGCAGCTGTGAGAACAAGAAGTGAGAAAAAACAGGGGTGAAAGAGCTCTGCAGACATGAGGGTCTGGATAGGAGGAGGGGAAGCAGATGCCCCATAGGGTCTCTTGTGACCCACAGAGATGACATTGGGCGTCACCCTGCAGCTAATGGAGCTGACAGTGGAGCACTCATCCAGCTGCACCCCATGGAGGACCCCACACCTCAGCAGGGGGGCATGCCCTGAAGGAAGCTTCAGTCTGTGGACAACCCATGCTGGAGCAGTTTTCTGGCAAGACCTGAGGCCCGTATGGGAGCTCACACTGGAGCAGTCCACTTCTGATGGACAGAGCCCCATGCAAAGGACCCACACTGGAGCAGCTCATGAAGGACTGTGGCCCACTGGAGGGACCCCACACAGAGCAGCAGAACAGGATGAAGAAGAAGGAGTGGCAGGGATAAATTGCTATGAAAGGACCACAACCCCCACTCCCCATTACCCTGCACTGCTTTGAGGGAAGGAGGTAGAAGAATTGAAAATTAAGCAGTTGAACCTGGGAAGAAGCATGAGAATTTTTTTGTTTCTCACTATCCAACTTAACTATAAATTTTTAGCTACCAATAGATTAAATTAAACTTCCTCAAGATGAATCTGGATTTTGTGACAGTAAGGGATCTCCCTGTCCTTAAAACCCACAAGCTTTTCTGTCTTAATTTGTCCCTTGTCCTTTTGAAGAGGAGGAGTAAGAGTGGCTGTGTGAGCACTTTGCAGCCATCCAGGGTTAAATACTACCACACATTTCTAAGAACAGAAAAAAATAGGGGTTTGGTGTTCTTTAAAAAAATATTGACTAAGTCATAATTTAAAATTTGGTAAGAGCAGGGAAAACCATGTGATTTGCAGTACAACACAACAATGACTTGGTTCTCCAAGTTAATTCTGATTATGCTCTTTCAACAGGCTAGGAAAGTCATTCATTCTTCAGGATATCACAAAGGGAAATGAATTCAGGCTGGGTTTAAGGACCCACCAGAAGTCATTGCTGTTGAACAAAAATAAAGCTAGCAATATATTCTCTTGATTCTAGAAATTACTTAATGGTAAAGCTTCAGAAATTGCAGCTGGGGGCAGGGTTGGTCATCATTTCCCCTCTCCATTATAGCAATCATGAGAGTGCTATGAAAGCTGGGAGCTTTGCCCAGAGGAAGGACTTTGCTTTCAAGTGAACTCCATAGGTTCAGGGAGTTTGAACTGTGCATAATATTTGATGCATTAATTGGGGCACTTGTCAAATGTAACATTTTCAGTGCATGATGATGTCTTCATTAATCATGATGATAGTATGTGTATAAAAGCCAGAACGGAAAGAAAAGCTGAAGAGACCAGATTGCAATTACTTCTAACCCCCATAGGAGGGAAGAGCTTGGTAGCTGGGCTTTAGGGCCATGTCCTAATTTTAGATGTGCTTATTGAGTTCCTGCTACCAATGTCTTTGGCAAGTGTGCTTCTAAAGTTACATTGTGCACCTCTGCCTAGTTTTTCATACTTAGTAGCCATACAGACGGCAGTTGAGTTAAAATTAATTTGAGGTTTTAAACAGAAGGGAGGCTGAATCTTTTCTTCCTCCAGCAGAAATATGATTAAGTTTTTCTATTTCACTTTGTCCTACAAACAGGAGATATCCATAAATTATAGCAGCATAAAGGCTTGGCCTTTTCACATCCTGATAAAGCAGCCGTTTGAAGAATGTTTTTCATTTCTTCAGCCCATTGAAGATATGCTCTGCTTTTCCCAATGGGTTCTTTGACTCTTCAAACTCACTCTTTCCGTTTAGTTGCTTACCTAATATGACATTGATATTTCCATTTATCTCATTTGTGGTAAGTGAAAGGTCTTGTCAATAGGGATTTGGCACATCTAAAAGTTTCAGTATGAATTCTTTTCCTTTTTAATGGAATCATTTCCTAATACTCAGTCTTTTAAGAGTGTCACGTTGAGCTGACAAGAAATTGTTTCTTTTAAAGGTTCCAGAGACTTTTCCCAAGGTAGCTACAGCTCAATCAACATAGAAAACAGTCTTACAAAATGTTTTTGTAATTTCAAAAGGCTGGAGGTCTCAGTAACTCCTTGCTATGATATGAGAGGTGACCCAGAACCCATAGCTGGAGTGTGTTAGATTTAATTATAAAAGAACTCAATACAGGTCAGCAAAATTCTCTGAAAGGTTAGCTTGTTCCAATATGTTTTTAATGGAGTACTGCAACTGAAATACAACATCTTCAAAAGGTTTGGGAAGGAAGTTGCCTGCTAGAGTGAGCAGGAGCCATGTTACAGGGAAAGAGATGCTGTAGTAGGAGCAGGGAGGGCATTCCTTGTGTTCAGCACCACCCTGGGAAAGGTCCCTAACCAGTGCCATCTGGCAATCCCAGGAGAGTGAACTCACTCCTGCTGACCGACTGGGAGCAATGGAGGCTGACCTCAGGCACAGCTGCAGTGGTCTGTGACTCTCAGGGGAAAATGCCATGCCCTCTCCATCCACACCCAACAGAGGAGCTGTCCCCAGGCAAAGATCAGAGGGGAGCACAGAGCCAGGAAAACGGGAGTGCTTTGATGAGCACCCCAGGAAAAGGGTGTCTTCCTCACATATCCTAAACTGTCTTTTCATATCATGCCTCGTGACTTTAAAGAAATTGTCACTCAGCATTGTCACTGCAGCCAAAAAGATTCGCTAAAAGATCTGATGATCTATTTAAGATTATATGCTCAGGGGAGAAAAAAAATCCCTTCTATTCCTCATACTTCAAAATACTTTGTGGTACTTTACTGAACAATGAAGTGAAAGTATGGAAGAGCTCTTGCTTCAATTGCTTGGGTATCAAATTGAGGCACAGGAAGACCTAATCATCTTAAACAAGGGAATTTGTTTAGGATATTAGCTGCTTCATGTGCTAATGCCCTTCCTTATATGTATGCCCCACTCTCCCAACCACATTGGAGCCACTTCGCTTTATAAGCACAGAAGCACTTTTGCCTCTGTCCTTTGCAGGAATTTATTTCTGGAGCCAGACACAGAAGAGACCTAGAAGCCTAGGGGATAATTAATTTGTATAACTTCATGTCTTAATAAGAATTTTCGCCAGGCGTAAATCACTGCATCATGCAATTCTAGACTTCATTTACAAAGTACGAACCTAGTGATGACTTTAGCACACTGAACTAGTCCAGCTCTCATTCAGAACTCCTCCTTCTCTACTAGGAAAACCCTTAGGGAGAAAATTTGCAACTTCTTATGACATAAATTATCTTTCTCAGGGAGGCAAAAGGAGAAGAAAACTAAAATTTCTTGACACTTGTAAATACATACTCGTTAACAAAATAAAATCAGCTCAGACAATGGGACTATATGAGCAAATAATCTTGGGTCTAAAAATCAGGTATGGGAAAAATGCAGAAAATAATTCAGGAATGCCTTTGAACACTGGGTATTATATGTCACAAGCTGAGAAGCCACCACATCCCAAGCTGTGCCAGAAACCATAGAGAAGCACTGTGACACTGCTCCCATCAGCTCCAAGTTCTCATCACACAAAGGAAAGGGAATTCAGAAGCTTCTCCTCAAAGTGGAGAATGTTTGAGGCACCCAATTTTTTTCTGGGGGATGATGAGGAAGCTGGAAAGAGTTGTGAGGAGTGGTTTGGAGGGTTTGGGATTTTGTTTGGTTTTTTGGTTTTTTGTGGCTTTTTGGTGTTTTGGGTTTGTTTTTGTTGGTAATAGTGGTGATGGTGGTAATGATGATGCTGATGACTTTTTTGTTTGTATTTTTTCTCCTGGGGAAAAAGATAGAAACTAGTCTGGCACCTAGGAGGCAGCAGTTAGACATAAATGATAGACAAAATCACTATTTTCTCCCCCCACTTCTTTTAAGATGAAAGGGAAACTATCACTGGATCTTTATTATGATATATAAACATGCCTTATAGCTGATCCGACAGATGGTACTGCTGCAGCATAGTAGTTAAACTGGTTGTGCTTATACAAACAGTCAGACAGGACAAATGGTCTTTTGCATTCCTCCAACACACACAGACTGCTTTTTCTTTGATAAAATCATGTGCTAAAAAAAATGTATCTCAATTTGCTGTCTGGATTTTCCATCTAATCAAATTTGGGAATTATGGCAAGTGCTTTTCCATTCAAGACAACTGAAACACCTTCATCCACTCTATGCAACAGCTCACAGAAACAGATCAGATTATTTCTGAGGGATCTTTGTTCATATTCTCAGAAAATGGCTTGGTGAGACATTTGGCAAACTGAAATACTTTGTACACATTGGTACTGAGTCAGTGAGGAGAACAGGAACAATCTGTTTCATTACATCCCTATTTTCTCATTAGCAGCCAAATGCCTTCCAGAGATGTACCCAGACAGTTCTTATGGAAACTAAGCTGGGCTACCTGCATCCAGCAGTGGGTGATCTTCTGTTTAAGAAATTGTGGAACAAGAGAACAAGCCATATCTCAGTATATCAAGCCTTGTGTGGGAAGAATCTTCATCCATTCTCTTAAAGGCCCAGAATTAGATAGAGTTGCCTGATTTGTTCTGGGCTTCTTTGAATGTTTGAAAATATCTTAGAGGTAAATGGGGTCTTTATGCCCATGTCCCTGTAAGGGCTGGATGTTTACATCATTATTTAATCAAAGCTAAAGCATCACTCAGCCAAAGAAAGAGAGATAAGTAAAAATAACCAAACCAACAAAAAATGAACCAAAATAAAAGCTACACCCCTTCTTTTTGAGTGCAGAGCAGGCAGTGTTGCTACTTTCCACTTGAATTCCCACTCCTTTCCAGCTAAGATGCAAAACAAAACGCAAAAAAATACAAAACAAAACAAAACAAAAACAAACAACAACAACAACAACAAACAACAAAAAAAAAAAAAAAAAAAAAGGGAAGAAAAGCAAAAGAAGCATTTGTCAGGGGGCCTCCACTGGGCAGGATTGGCTCCCTGAGCATCCCAGTAGTGTCAGCTCAGTCTGCTCTCAAGCAGTGAAATTTTCTCACTCCTCTTTTAACACTTTCTGCAATCTCTCAAGACTTATGCAGCAGAGGTAGGGTTTAATCAAACAAATCCCCTTACTCATTTGCCTTTCACAGGAGGATTATTTCCCAAGTTATTTCCCTCCCTCTTGCCTCAGGCTTTTCTGGTCCCAAACATGAGGAGCAAGGCAGACTCTTACCACCATAGTTACCTGCCCTTTCCCTAGGACTGCACTGCTTCCCAAGGTTGTATGCTCAGATGATATTTGGCCATTTTTCCTCACAATGTGAAGTGTCTTTTTCAATGGAGATCAATAAATAACAGAGCCCCTTCTAAACCTATGTGGATACTTAACCTTTCCAAAAATGCCACCTTCTTCCTTTTATGTAAAGTACTTTAAGCAAACCTGAAAATAGATGGATAATCAAAATCAAGCAGTATTTTTTTTTTGGCCCTGTAAACTGCTGCTATGGGATCTACCTGGAGTCAAGACAGCAGCACTAATTAATTTTTGCTCCGTGAGAGAACACAGGAGGCCAAGAAAAGTTAAAAGGAAGAGGAAGAGTCCTGAATAGCAGATGAATGCAGACCAGTGGGTTAGCAGGAGTCCCTACTGCATGCAGACAAACAGAGTCTCTTGAATACTTATAGGGCAAAAGTGTTTACAACCTGCAAAGCATCCCTTTCTACATTTGAAGAATTGTGGGATTTTATTTTATCCATTATATCAAGACACAGCCTAAGAAACAGCCACTAGAGAAAACAGAGGGAAAAGAAATGAACAGAAATATCCCTCTGGAAATCACACTATTAATGTAAATGTCAGAGGTGATGTTTTTTCTACATGATTCCTCCAAACAATGTGTGATTATGGTAAGGATTCTCAAGATAAAGTTTCTATTTCTTTTTATCTAACGTGATTTAGCAAGCATTTGTGTGCCTTCTCTAAAATCATTCATTACACTATCTATAAATATTTGAATGTGGTATGTTCTGTGACGTTTCTTCTGCTTTAGAACTTTATAACCTCTACATCTGATTCTGTCTAATTTTTCTGGGAAACCAGAAAGAATTATTAAAATATCCTGTTTCTGTCAAATAAGATAGAGTTATTTGTAAAGAAATACAAATGCTCCTGCAGATAATGTGTTTCCATAAACATTTTACACAACATGTGGATATTGCCTTTGGAAGCACAGCACTGGGGTAGCAGAGAACTTGGACTGCAACCACAGTAAGGTATCTTCTTAAAGCCCTTTCAAAATATGGCAGGAATATAAACCTCAACATGACAGCAGGAAGGTACTGTGCATAAACAAGAAATTTAAAAGAAAGAGGTGAGTCACCTCGATGCCTTTGGAATTATACTAAGTGTAATCTGTCTTCCAAAACTGAATATCATAGTCAACGTATAAAACCTACAGGCCTTTTATGAATGTGAGATTTATCTGCCATCAGATACAGCTTTCAACAGATGATGCCAAATGAAATCCAATGTCATTTCCTAGAGGAATGAGAAATAATGCCATTATGCCATCTTTTGCAAACTAATGTAAATCAATACAACGGAAAAATACTAAAGCCAGAGATGGCGTCCTTCAATACATGCTCTAGAAAAATGTCATGTACTGTACTGGATGAAAAACCTATTTCTGGTATTGGGACTTCTTTATTAAATTCACATCTCATCTCTAGACTTTCCTCCCAAAGGCCTGGCACAACAGCCCTCGGTCATGAGAACAGGGTAGCAAGAGAGTAATAGAGTAGCAGTGGAGTAATCTGATGTAAGCAGCTCTTTTTCAGTGGGATGACTCATCAGTAACCAATATATTTCAGACAGTGTTACAATCCACTAGCAGTTCTCACTGCAAGTGGAAGAAATCAAGAGAACAGAACACAACCAAGTGTTTTATGCAGACATGTCCATTTCCCAACAGCACCATTACTTTACACTGAAAGAGTGTCTGGGTTTAGCAGGTTATGAAGTGGATCACTTCCTTTGCTTGTGGCTGTACTCAGAGGAAAAGCAATGCTGCATTTCTTCTGTTTGAATAGTTTGAATAGGAGTCCTCAGAGTGGACAGATATGTCTCTGGTCAGTGTAAAACTAGGTGCTTTGCCACAATGTCAAGAATCTAAGTGTTAATGCTGCCAAAAGCACTTGTAGCTCCCTTGGACTTTGTTTATATCAAAGAAATTCAGGGTAAGGGAGTGTTGAACACAAAATTATGCAGAAAGATAATTTGCCTTAGTACAGAGAGGGAAGAAGGAGAGAAAAGTAAGCTACTGGCATGGCTGTGAAGAGTGGTTCCCTCTGACAGGTTCAGAACCTGCCCCTGGTGTAAGACACTGCAGATCCAAAACACCTGGGAGGTAACCAGCCTTTTCTCCCTTTCTGCTTGCCAGGTCTGCATCCTTGGAATAGTTCCAGTGGGGTTGTTCTGAGCCAGAAAAACACTCATTAAGGAGTGTTTCACCAATTTAAAAGACACGCACTGGAGATTAAACAAATGCTGTTTAATTAAAATGCTGAAGCAATTTTGATGAGAAATGCTATGGAAATTGTGCTTGGAGTTGTTGCAGACTGAGAAGTGATTAGCATACTCGTACTAAAAGAAAGGCATGCTTTCAATAATGCCCTGAGTATTATTACACCTGAGTGCCACTTGTACTGGAATTAAAAGTGTGCTCACTCTTCCTCATCAACTGATTTAAGTGTTTTAAAATTTATATGGATGTGAGGCTACCATCAGTGTTCCAGATTTGGGAGTACCCAAACAAGCAAATTTGACAAATACAATTCTGGAGAAAGACACAGCAAAAAGTGAATGAAAAAAAAAAAAAAAAAAAAAAGATTTCTTTAAATAGGCAAGCTTCATTAATTTGTTTTGGTTGCACCTGGGATTAATTGATCTGGATGCACCATGGCTCTCATTGTCACCAAAGTGCATCCGCTACACAGTGGGTGCACACCTGGAGGGAAAAGAGAGCACAACTTTCATCAGTGCTCACTAGGGAAAGGGATCACACTTTACAAGCACACTGTGAACATGAAAGGTCATTCAAACTTTTAACTGTGAGGTCTTTAATATGAGCTAGGTAGTATGTGAGTCAGATCAGCATTCAGTGCAGCTGTCTCTCATCCTCCTATCATCAGTTCTCACCCAGCCTCTTAATGCTGCACGAAGAAAGACAAATGTTTTGATGCAATCTTCTCCAGCAAGGGCTTTGGGAAAATGACTCTCAGTTGTTTTTTTGTTTTTTGTTTTTTTTAAAAAAGAGCATAGCAGAAAATTCAGATGGAACTGCAATTTTTCTAAGGAAATAATTGAATAATACCAGTGAAATGTGTACTGTGAGGGACTGAGTGTTGAAGAAGTCTGCAGCAGTGGGATGGAGAGGGAAGATAACAAGGAAAGCATGGAGTCTGGAAAACCAAAGGGAGGAGATGAAGGTATTAGAGACCCCTTATCTCTGGCACTACTCAGCCTTCTTACAGCCCTTCTGTGTGTGGGCTCCTCCAAACTCTTTCAACTCCTCCTCAATGAGCTCTCACCTTCAAACACCTCCACTCCGCATTATGCACTTCCCCAAATCATGCCAGACACATCCTCAATTCCATACTGAAAAAAATATCTCTTCAATAGGCTGCAACACAGACTTCAGACTGCACTTGAGACATTTTGAACTCAATCCATCTCTCCAGGCATAAAAGGTGAATTATGTCTATGGGACACTGTTAGAGATACAATTAGAGTGGGATGCAGTTAGTGATTCTACACATTAGGACATTGCACCCTGTGAGCATTTGAAGCTTTCTCATATCTCAAGAAAGACTAATGGGAAGGGAGTGTAAGGGTGGAGAAGACAAGGTCCAAAGGAGGACAAATTTGGAAAAAAAAAATTAGGCCAACATTCATGCTCAGAAAAGGACACTTACCTTAAATCTTGCCTTTCAGCTACACCTGCTATAGTGCATTCCCCAGACAAGGACTATACATTGCATCTTTCCTGTCATCTCATGTGCCTGCCAAATATTAGCACAGGAAAACACATCTAAGACCTGATGCACATGGTGCTGCAAGGCCTTCATCCAAATTTATTCCTCCAAACATAGATAGAAATGCTCATAGACAGAATTCCTTGAGACTATTAAAAGCCTTGGGTGAGGCTGGTTCTTGGGCAAATTTGTTTAAAAAATAAATGTGTTAATTTAATCAATGAAATTTAAACTGATTGAACTTCATCTTGTCTAAAAACAAAAGAAAATAAAGGGAGGCAAAAACCAAAGTGCAAATCAAAACCTAACCTGGCCAAGCACAGGGCTGGGTAACAAATATGTTGAGAAATTTAAACAACACTTGAACCTGCATGAAAGATGCATTGGTTTCCCAAAAGACTGTTAAGAAGGTAACATAACCATATTTCACGTTTCAAAATACACAGAGCAGGATATCTGCCTACCCTATTTTGTATCTGACATTGCAGTCATGTATGTGAAAAGTTCATGGAACTTGTAATAATAACAGTGATAATAAGAATTCAACAGGCCATGGTTTGTCGCTCAAATTTTGGTGTAAAAATTCATTATAGAACAAGAAAGTCTTCTTTCATTAACCACTTTGTTGTGCTTTCTTCAAAGCTGAGCTTATTAAACTGATCCAATGATATATGACCCAAACACCTTAGCTTTATAATTACCAAGTTTTTAGTCTAATCTTGGCTGTGGCAATGTTACAAAAAGGGTGTGAAGGCTTTGTAATCACATTATTGACTGAATTGGGTTCTGAAGAAGTTATATGAAGAAATATTTTTGTTATAAGCTTACTTGGGAATTTTGCTGCTGAACTGAGATGGGTATTGGTAATTCTTATTTAACAAAATGTTTTAAAGCATTAGGATCATATAAAAGGGCATATAAAGCTTTAAAAGGGTACTTTCCACCTGTGGATACAAATGGTGGAAAACATGATAGCAAGAATCAGTAAAAATTTATTAGATTTCACCTGCACAACAGTCATTCGAAGCAGGATTGATTGCCTAGAGAAGAAGGCTGGAGTCATTATTTGTTTAGGCTTGTTTTAAGTTGCATTAGAAAAATTCTGTGCTTCAGGAAGGAATAGAATAGTGGGCCATGTCCCTCAGCCCTTCAGAGCCCTTCAATGCAGGACAAGACAAGTCTCCCTGCTAAGACTAGTGGTAGTGCTGTGCTAGGGAACTTTTGCACAAAAGCTCAAGGTGAAAACAGAGAACAATGCATTTAAAGGGTAGAAAATCACTAACAAAGAGTTGCATGCATTTCTCTAATATACATAATTGCACTGAGATCAGAGACAAGCAGCCTCCAGGTCAAAAAAGCCAGAAAGGTCAGACAGATCCCAACAACAGCTGAACTGATCTCCCTAACATGTCTATAAGCCTAGCTTGAAATTTCCCTATTTACAAAAGCTGTCACTGCCAGGAAAAGAACTTTACTGACACTGCTGTCCCAGTGCAGCAAGAACATGGTGTATTTCAGAAAGAATTACTGGGACTGAGATTCAAGGAAGTTAAACTGGCTCTGTTCCTACTGCCAGCTTTTAAAAAAAGGTAGAGAAGGACTCCCTGGCACCAAGACCAAGTGACAGTGGGAAGCTCACAGCCACACTGCCAACATCTACATAAATTTGGTCTTAGAAAGAGCCACCTGGAGAGGCCCAAAGCAGAGCTGGGGTCCAGTGCTCAGGGTCACTCCTTTTGGCACTTTAATTTAACTGTAGAGACATAGCCATCACCATAATACTCCATAATTCAATATCTGGCTAAAAAATGTGTGTTATTTGCTTTACAGGCCTTGGAGATGGCTCTTTAGACCAGGAGTTTACAAGCTGTAATGTACATCACAAAACATTATCCCACTTCAAAGAGAGGAGAGACTCATTACTTATACTTATTACTAAAGTCTGATCTGAAAGCTTTTTTTCTTCTTAACTCTGATGCTCCTGTCCAACCTAATGTTACATGGTACTTCTGAAGTCATGACATAAATTAATAATAATGTTCTGTGACCATAAACTGACTCCCAGCACACCATTTCCCCAGATACTGTTATGTAAAAGCATTTTGTTATTTATAGTTAGGCAACTCCATCCACTTCTGCAATTTGAATTAAGAATGGTCTAAATAATTAGACCATTACTGTTCCCCTAATGATCTAATCTGTTTTAAGTGTAAACACAAGGGGAATAAAGCAGGTCAGTCTTGTTTTCATTGATTTTTAATGAAAAAAAACATGAAATATCCCCTAACCCAGTTTGTACCTTCCTTTTTCAGATCAACAAGAAATCAGTAATAGTTTTGCTTTTAGCAAACAGGGATTGTGTTCATTAAAACACTTTGCTTCTCCAACCTTGATCTTACTGAATATATTAAAAAGTAGGTCACTTGGCAGGTCTTTTCTTTTTCTTTTTAATTCAAATCAATGAAGCTGACCCTGGCAGGTAAAACTAATTAGATCATTAAAGAAGTAGCAATATTTTTAATTATGAGATATCTTCTATTCAATTTGGAGTTCTTTTTAAAGGAAATGAGATTGAAGTCAATGTAAAAGAGAAGTTCCTGGAAAAAATTCTGTGAACTTTGAGGAAGGACTTCAGATTCAGCCTTTCACAGTCAGTGGCATTGTAACAAAGATGAGTATGACTCTAGCACCTCTTCTCCACTCATGTAAGCAGAGGAAAATCCACAAACACAAGGTTATTCTCCCTCCTGCATTTGGAGATTAAACCACTTGTGACTAAAGTTAATAATGTCACGTCTATGGACCAGGCAGTCTGTCAGCTCTTGTGTCCTCAAAATGTTTCAGATCCCATGAAAAAACTGCAACTTCTGTATGAGCTTTAGATTGAGTGAATTGAGTCAATGTATAAATCTGATCATCATGGTGGCAGTGGCTTGTTTTACATGTTAACAAAAATAGTCCAACCAATACTTGCCCATCAAGAAAATTTATATCAGTCACCTAAATGATTATTTAGATATAAAGAAGATAATCAAATGTATGTAAATCATGATAAGCAGGTTAATTATCAGATCTTGAGGCAATCCATGAAATTCATTCAGATCATGAGAAACTGGATAAAAATCAGGCTTTTAAAATTACTTCATTATTCTTACACAAAAAATCTTCAAGTAGTTCAGTATGAGGACTGAAATGAACTCTGAAGTTAGCTTACATTGCTGAATAACTGCAAGAGCTTTCTGTCCATTCTGATGCCCTGAAGGAATAAATGCATATAACTGAGTTCAATTTTATGCATAAAATGTAATCAACATCATCTAATACATTATTTGAAAGTGAAGGGATTTTCACAATTTTTGAAAAGAGACTGTAATTGCACACTCAGTTATGCAAAATTAGCTCATCTTTCAAGAGAACAGTCATTAGTGGAATGAAAAGCATCATGCTAAGTAAACAGCTATAATAACATTGGCACAAAAGGCAAACACATTTCAAAAATTGTTATTAAAAATAAAACAAAGATAGCTTATGGATAATTTTGGAAGTGTATTTTTGTTATTAGTTCTAAAAACAATAGTTGTAATGTAGATAAAGCAAAGGAAAACACACACAGAGAAACAAAAGGCAGGAATCCATTCAAAGAAAATATATTATGAAAAATAAGCCAGAAGAAAAACTGTAAAAAATCTGTAAAAAACTGGAAAAAAATAAAAGTAATAAGGTAGTTATTATAAAGAGGTTGAAAATATAGTATACATATTTTCTGTATTGTTTGACTGAAGAAGAGCATCTCTCTCAAGGAGCTGTTTTCCTAGAGCAACGTGATTAATATGGGATTTAAAAGCAGAATTCAGGCATTTGAATGCAGGTTCTGAGTGACATAAAACCAAAGGCTGGGTGATATGCAGTCCATCACCTCTCTGGAGTGGCCCCTGGACCAGTTGATACCCCCAGGGGCATTTGAAATGGCACTTTACACCTGTGTACGGGCAACTGAAAGCAGTACTGAAAGGTAACATTGAACACTTTGGGTGGGATTTAGCCTAGAGTGTGTGCTTTCTAAATATGAACTGGGTGTCTAAGCTCCCACTTCAGTCATGGCAACATAATCAAGGCAACTGGGGACTCAAGAGTAGCTCATCCTACAGCAGACATCTATGTCTGGATAGCTGATTGTTTCCCAGACTCCAGAGACTGTGATTTCTGTGACTATACTGGACATACAGATTAATGGGTAGCATATAAAAAGAGATTGCATGCAGATTTGAAACTCTCCACTGCACTGAGATTTTGTTACTTGGTATTATTGACAAGTCTGTTTGGGAAAGGAAGATGTGGGGAACTGTATCTTTAGAAAGCCTTGACCTAGCCCAGGTTGAAATATCTGCAGTATCTAGAAGCTCATTAGCTCTCATCAGACAACACACCATATTACAAAAAGACCAAAATGTCCAGCTGAATCACACCCCAAAGCTTTCTCTGAAGAAATGCAATTGTTGCTGGCATGGAGCTAATTCAAAGCCTATGAAAGTACATCAACGTTAGTAATCCAAGAGGAGAGAGGAAAGGAGGAAATCTCTAAATACTATATTTAAAATACCGCACAGAGTTATGGCTCCCCATAAATGTTTAACAAAAGGCATCAATAATAAATGCCTCCTCATTTCTACTCACATCTGACTCTGTAAGATTTTATCTTGGAAAATTAAATCTACCTACTCCATGGAGATGGATTTCTCTCTGGTGATCAGTGAAGAACTTGGCAGGCAGGGCTCACTGGGCCACCCCAGGGCTGGAATTGCTCTCTGATGTGGGAATCCCCTTACTCAGAGAGGGAAGAAGTACCTAAAATTTCAGAAGATCTATTGCATAACAAGTCTAAGCCTTTCCTTAGGCCCAAGCATGAAATTCCCCCTGAAGGCAGAGTTCTATGGGTGTATGACTATCCAGGGTCTGAATACAGCCCAAGACTCTCCATAAGTCCAATGGTTGTAGGAGACCCTAAGATTCAGAGTATTAAACTCAGCTCCTTAGACTTCTTCAAACTAGAGGCATCTGGTGTGCATTTCACCTGGAGCATTTCTGATCCCCAGAAATACATCCATTTGCTTCCATACTGCGTTTTCCCCGGCTGCAATTTTGAAACTCCATCTGACTTGCCTCCCACTTTAGGTGACATCCTGGACATGCAAGTGCTTCAACAACTCTCTCTGGGTCCAAAGTGTGGGTTTAAGGAATTCTAGGATTTAAATTCTGTAATTTGAATTTGAATATGTAAGGTTAATGTCACGCTTTCTATTCAGAAATACACTCTATTCTCAAAATGACTCACAGTGCATCAAACTGTTCAATTTCAGATTAGACAACAGTCTAATTAACAGTCTAATATTATTTGTATTAACAATTAACATTTATTTATGGAAGGCATAGAAGACATAACAAGGTAAAAGGCCTTTATTCTAAAACAAGGCATTCATCTTTTTATTCTTTAAGATGTATTTTTGGGTGTTTCATTGTTTAATGAATAGTGGAAAAGCAATTTCTCAGTCAATGCCAACAGGAAATAATCACATTATCTGTTACAGTTTATGAAGAACCCTAAGCTTGTTTCTTGTTTGTGCTAATATATTGTGGTTTAGAAAATGGTATTATCCACTCTAGTGCTCTCATTAAAACCATGTGCTTTTCTTTCCCCACTGCCCCATTCCCTGCTCGTGGCTGGAGAGGAGAATTGGAAGCACAACAGATAAAGATCAACGACTGAGATAAGAACAATTTACTGGAAACGGCAATAAAATAAGGAAATGAGGAGTATCAGCAACAATATTAATTTAAAAAAATGTACAAGAGAGAGGCAAGTGATTCACATGCGAACGGTCAGAATTAGGGTTACCCAACTGCTCCCACCAACATATTTACTAGGCAGGAAAGAACCCCTTTTCCCTGGAATAGACTCCCTTCCCCTACCCCTGGCAATGATGTGAGGTGGTGCAGAACAATATCCAGGTTCTAGCCATTCTCCCTCCTGGCTACTGCAAAAATCAACAGTGTCACTGCTGGAACCAGGACACAGTGACAGGCACTGTGATAAGGCTGCAAAAACTCTGAAAATGACAATGAGAGCACTGCAACTGCTTTTGTGCTGGAAGATCCTTACCCTGTAACAGCCTGTAATGAACTATTCTCCACTTCTTCCTTTCAGCATGCACATACTTCAAGATCTCCCTGATAGGTAACTTTATTAAAGACATTGCCTGAAAGCATGATCCTCATTAATCACCAATAATTCTGATATGCCCAGAGAAAAAAAAATACATGCAAAGATTCTTTCTCAGCTAGATAAAAGCCTTGTCTTTTTACAGGCTCAAGTGCCTTTAATCTAGCTAGAGAAACAGCAAAAAACTAGGAGTTGCTTCTGAATCCCTCATTTTCACATGGCAGCTAATTTGGTTCTGACATACAGATGATAAAAGACAAAGTTTGTATTCAGTGGTGTAAAAAGAAACTCTCTTTCTTCATATTTCAGACTGCTGCAATATTGATCTTAGGGGTATGGGGCATGAAGATGCTAATAAGTATTATTGAGCTTCATTTTTTTTTTCCTTCATATCAGCATGAGTTGCACTGCAAAGCTACAGAATCCTTTCTTTTGCCAGCTGAGTTAGATATATCACCTCTTAGAAGTGCTCTAATATTTTTCATCCTTACCAGTTACTTATGCTTTTACTGTCTGTTTTACCCTTTGGTGCAGCGCAGTAGAACCCAACAGCCTGCCCATAACATTAACATACATTAAATTAGCTGTGCCATGCACTGGGAATGCATCCCATCACCACTCTACTGCAGAGAATTCTGATATGTGAAGACTGATGCATATTTTACCCTTAAATGTGTGTCCCAGACACTGCAAAATGAGGCCAAAAAACTCACTCTGATCTAGAGCTAGAGTGCAGTGGTGTAGATAAGCACCCATTTCAGAAGAAAATCGAAGGCGCTAACTTTATTCCAAATGTTCAACCAGGCAAAATTATCAGATGAAAAGCAGTTCTTGATGCCATTGAATGTAACTTTGCTTACTTTAAACAAAGCACCTCAGTCTTTGGTAGAGAAGTTGGTGGAGACTATTCAGTGACTATTCTGAATCCTGAAAAGGGTAAGAGACATCTCCAGGCAAGTTGACCCTCTGGAACCAGGTTTGGCACAGCTGTCAGGGCAAAAACAAACAGTAAAGCAAGGCAGAATGGTTTTCAGTCTTGTCACACGTTGTGCCTTGAAACACCTGGTAGGATTTCCAAACTTGATACCCCTTGTGAAAAATAATTAAGACAGCAGAAGCTGAGCCTGATAGATTACAGCACTGTCTTCCTTGTTTCCATGCCAGTTGCTGCAGTAGACTGGTATTTTCTTGCAGTCTCACTACCTCCTCCTCGTCTCACAGAAATGGTCTTTTCCTACCAGAGACTCAGAGTCCACACAACACCCTAGCATTTGGGCATTCAGGTACACACAGGCATCACTGAACCCTTGCTGTCTTCAAGTTTAACTGCATACACATGAAACTGTATTTCAACACTTGTCTCAGAGATACAGCATCAGTTCATCACTAACTGGACACTTGCAGTCTTAGACTGCAAGAAAACAGGCTGGTTTTGTATACATTTGGAGTGGTGACACTGGTGATTTTCTTAATAGGAGAACAGAGCCTAGAGGGATAAAACTAAGTAGCTTTTGATTCTGAGAGATTTAATAGAAACAGACAGGTCTCCTGTGAAAAATTCAAAGGTTGAAAATTTGTTTTGAAATCCGAGCCTCATGGAAATCTACATTTTTCATTAGCTCAGTTAACGTCTCCATTTTGTTTCTATAAGTCATCTGTAGCTCTCATTGGCTTGCCCAGAGATATTTCCTCATCAGAGATGTCCACAGTTTCTATGATAAAAAATAGCATATTTACCCCTGGGCCCCTCTGTATCCTTGTCCTGCACAGCCTGCTGGTTGCAGTCAAAGGCAGAGTACAGGACTAGACAGCCCTTTAGTCTGAACGAAATGTTCCCGTGTTCCTAGAAGACAAAAATGTTGCATGTTCTTTAACACACCATTAACTCACAGGAAGAGTTTTCTTGCATCAGCACAGATGGATTACCCTTGTCCAACTGATTTTAATCACACTACAAAGTCACAATCCATTTAATGGGTTTTCTCTGGTACTCTGCTTATGCATGTTATCTTTTAAGCCTTCAGACATCTCCTGTGGTTCTTGATACTGCAGTATGCTGAGGTACTCTGATCTTTCACTGAGGATGGTTTGGGAACTTGTCTGTCTTTCTGGAAGGAAAGGGGGAATTGTAGGACTGCATTAGTGACCATTAGCTCTTGAGAGTGACTTAGCCAATGTAAGTGGAAGTGGCATCTGAGCCTAAGTGGGCAGATTAATTGATCTAAATATGAAGCATCAGCACATTTAGATAAGAGCTAAAGGTGGGAGGAGGTTAACATCCAACAACTCAAAATCTCACTGGATGCTCATAAGGCACTAACAGTCCAAAAACATGGGAACAGAAGGACATCTCTTTTCTTCTCCAAACAGAAAATGCAGTAATGGAAGGAAATGCATTGATCACAGTGACAAAACCCACAAACATCACAGGCACCCACACTATCCAGTCCTTTTCATGCTCTGTTCTGTCTACTAAAAAGTAATTAACTTGCTCCCATAATTTCTTCAGGAGGGTGGTTACAGGCCCTTATTTCTTTTAATTTCCAGCCTATATGTATTCATAGCCCCTAAATACATGGGAATTAAAATGTCAGTGCTGAGAGTTGTGACTGGTAGCAACTCGGAAACAAAAGGTCTTTTACTGGTGTCTGGGGATCCATTGGTAGATCCACAATGTCATCTGTGAGCAAAATACCTCACAAATAGCACGGATGACGAAGTCAGTGACTGTCGTGGTTCAAACCTAGCTGGAAATTAAGCACCGCACAGCCACTCACTCAGTCCTTCCTTCTCTCCACTCCCACGTGGTGGGGATGAGAATCAAATTAAAACTTGCAAGTTGAGGTAAGAACAGTTTAATAATTGAAAATAAAGTAAAACAGAGTAATAATGGTAAAGAAAAATAATGATCATAAAAAGGGAAAAACAAGTGATGCACAATGCCATTGCTCACTGCCCTCTGACCCATGCCAGACCAGACAAACCAAAGTTTCCCAAACCCAGACAGATGCCCCATCCAGGGAACAGCCCCATTTTATATACTGAGCATGATGTTCTGTGGTGTGCAATACCCTTTTGGTCACTTTGGGTCACCTGCCCCAGCTATGCTCCCTCCAGTTTCTTTTGCACACTTCCTCACTGGCAGAGAATGAGCCAAGGAAAAAAGATCCTCGACTTAAGACAAACATAACTTGGCAAAACCCAAAACCCAGTGTGTTATCAAAACCATCCTCATTCTGAAACCAAAATACAGCACTGTAACAGATACTGAGAAGAAATTAACTCTACCATAGCTGAAATCAGGACAGTAACACACCTGGTACCTGAATTCAGAGATCTGCGTGGAGACATATGAGTCTCCATGAGTTGAGGAGCCTTGCTAGAAGAATTTAACTTCAGTTGAAACCATCAGAGAATTAACAGGGGAAATCACTTCCTCGGGGGCTGTCTCCCCTTCGGGTGTTTTGCATGAAGAGAAACCCATCATCCAGGACAGCAGTCTGGCAGAGTGTTTTAGCCAGGTTTGACACTTCAGGGCAGCGGAAGGAGAAAGGGCAGGAGACAGCACCTCTGACTTCAGCATGGACAGCTAAGAAACCTCAGCCTCAGTCCTGGTGCAACATTTCTCAGATTGGTGTCTTTAGTGAACACAGAGCTGGAGCCTTCCCAGAGGCTTGCTGCAGTCTAAAATCACTCTGCACAAAATCAGATATAACACTGATATCAAGGAGTATCAGCCCTGGGAATTTCTGGGAATTCACTGGGAACTGGGTGAGGGAGGCTGCCTATCTTCTCATGCCCCAGGTGTGTGAGCAAGCTCAAGTGTCCAGACACGGGTGCCACAAACCACTGAGCCCATCCAAAAGTATTGTAATGTCCAGCAGTGGGGCAAAGGGAGGGACCATACTGAGTTTGCAGCCTCCAAACCTCAAAACACATCTGTCTTTCCTTCTCCAAAGCAAGAGGGCTCCTAGGAAAAGGAAAACAGACCTGAGCCTGGGAGAGAGGCAGATTTACACTCATACCGAGACAAAGCCAAGGGTTCCACAGGGATATGGTGACAGCACTGGGATATAGCCCTGGGGGCATAGGACTCTCAAAGACTCTTGAGCTCTCCACCCTTTTAAAAGGCACAAGGTGGTTTGCTCATTTCTTACCCTGCACACTTCATGCACCTGAATGGTCCTAACTGTTCAATTTTTGAAAAAATTAGAAGCTCAAACCAAGCATTTATCTTATACTGCTACTTGATGTGATATAATGTGACATATGGTGCCAGCTGCAGTCACAACCTATGTCTTAAAATAACTTAATAGAATATGTCACGACATGAAATAATAGGAAATTATGCATGACAAATTAATACCTAAAAAAGCAGTAGCAGCTGGATGTGCAATCCCTTCTTCAACAATTCTCATAATATGCTTGTTGGAACAGTTTCCCATCCAAACAATAAGAGGCATTGCACATCATCTCCCTTTGTAGTACACCAACCACAGCAAATCCCTTAGTTTTACACTGCAAACCCTTGCCTTCTGGAGCTTCTACTTTTTATTTGGTAAGATACAGTGTGATCTTCCTGCCAAGAATTCTTACAGTTCACCATTTATGATTGAGAGCACCAACACACCAGCTTCGATTTTGGTACAGGTATTTCAAAGGCTGCCAGATTCTGCTTGATTTCAGGGAGTTAATGGGAAGAGTTTTCCACGCATTCCTTAACCCAAGGCATGTTTCAGAAGCACTTGAAGTGTCTGCATTGTAAGATTAAGTTCTGGTTTACCTTGATTTTTGTCTTAGACTTGGTGTATGAAAGGTACTTTTTGGAAGATATAATGCTTTAAAGGGTGTATAACACAAGTAGAGGTTCTTTCCTGACACTGACATTTCCCATCACACCTGCTAGACAGCACAGAAGGCTACTAAGAGCCCAGGATTATCCTTCCCAGACAATGAAATGTGCTGCTATTAGATTTTGGGGAGAAGATAAAATATTTTTTATGTGCACCAAAGCAAATAACCAGTTCCATAAACAATTGTTTTTTCAGGCAAAATAAATGTTTGTACAGTTGCAGAAGTGAAGCCACTGATACATACTTTAATGGATTGACCGCCTGTTACCACAGGAAGGATAATGGCACATGTTCCAGCAAACACTGAAGTCTTAGGCCACTTGCTTTGCTTTAGATCAAGTAAACTACATATTTTTTCTAGCTGAACTTCACTACTATGGTTGTTTAAACCTATGAGGTCAAAAATGCGTTATTAATTACAAGCTCCTGGCCTAGGGGTGGAATGTTGTGGTTTGAGCCACAATAGACTAATCAGAAGTTGGCTTTTTTGATTAGCATGTCGTTTGGTCACTTGGAAAGCAAAAAGCGACTTTTGGAGGATATTTATAAAATCTTACTTGAGAGTTCGAGTGCTCTTGGACTTCCAGCCAGCGAGTAGTTAACACCTCCGTGAGTTAGAGGGGCCCGGTCCAGGCCCCGCCGCC
>VZSR01003803.1:66453420-66468104 GCA_013398615.1 Brachypodius melanocephalos | reverse complement strand
TCTAGAGAGACTACTCTCCCAAAAAGAGTGTGAGGTTATGTTCAATGGTTGTGGCTGACTAAAGTCATGGCTTCTCTCTATGTTGTGTAGAAAAGTGAATAGTTTGTGGGGGAAGAAAAGGTCAAGTTTTGTTTCTTTTTTTTTTCTTTTTCTTTCCTTTTTTAGTGTGTTAATAAACTATCTGTTTAGCTATAAGTTGAACCTGTTTTGCCTTTTTCTTCCAAAATCCTATCTCATATTTAGTAAATGAAATTTGGTGAATTTAAAACCATTACATTAATTAGTAGCCCGGATGAAGAGTCGAGTGTAACTCAAACCATCACATTCTGTCATCAGCAGGCTTTGAAACTTCACTATCAATAATCACATTGGTTGATAAGAAAGAATGCATCCAGACTTCAGAATGATGTTTATTTCCCACAAGGTTTTTAATCTCCTTATTAAGAACCTGAATATCTCTCATATTTAGAGAACTAGAAAAGTCAGTTCACTTGGATTCCATTCCATTTCATTGACTACCTTAGCTTTTTCACATAGTGATTATTCCCTAGCATTGCTCTGCAGAGTCACAGATATTTTTCACACTGGCATGACTAATATGATGTTCCTATATCTCTGTCCTGTGTCTGTCACATTTGCCCTACATCCAGAAGAGCCCTCTGTCTGAGTTATGTGCAGAGCACTCAGCCTCTGGAGTACAGGCAACAAACATTCCCATGTGCTAAGAAAAATCAATCTCCAAGTCAGTCCTGCTAGGACATACTGTGGGTAACTTTAAACCATATATGCATATATACACTTAGCAAGTTAACCTTGAAGAGGAGGGAGAAAAAGGCACTGCTATTTCATTCCACAGAATGTACAAGGTTTGTGGCAAACAGATCAGTCATCTTGAGCCTTAATTGCTAAGCATTTTTCTACATAAAAGCCTTTCTGGATTTAGGAAAATCATAGAACATGCCTGTTCCCTTCATGGAACTTTATTTTCAATTCTGGGAAAAGAACCACAAATTCTGGATCTTTACCTACAGCACATAAGAGCTGCCAGTTCTATAAAATACAGAACAAAACTAAACAAAATTTACAGACAATCAAATAGAATAAAAAGTTGAATAATGAAAGATTTCTGTGAAAATATTCTATCCACTGTACATCACATAACACTCAAAAAGGCTTCAGCCTCCAAAGGTTAGGCCAAAATACTAAGAAATAAAATGTTATCTAAGCCAGCTTCAGAATTATGAAGACAAGTCAGAAATACATCAGAATACATCAGAAAAATGCTATCGGCTGACATAGTGAACTTTCCACTTCATACCTTCGAGGATAGCAAATAACCTGTCACATTAGCTCCTGGAATGCAATTAGCATTAACAGCTACATAAAGTAAGCAATTACTTTCAAAATGTGATGGACACAAGTACAGTTTCTTTACTATAACAACCTAGAGTTCCTCTTTAAAACTGCAGCAATTCATCTTGAATGACTCATGTAATGTTACTTCTACACTTCAACCAGCATAGGATGCTGATTCAACCCCAACAATGTCTGTGCTTTCACAAAAATAAAATCCTCAGAGGCAATTGTCCAAAACAAATATTCTTAATCCTCCTTTTACGTGAAACAATGACAATATCATCACACTAAAGTTTTAAATGTATGGATTTAATTCCTTGTCTGTGGAAAACTATGGTCTCTGCCCTTTTCCCTTCATAAATATAAATGTTTGTGACAACCTTGGGAAATCAACTTTCCTTTGGGAATCATAATATACTTCTAGTATACATGTTTTGGCAGAGATGCTAAATAAGGGTTTAAAATCAAACAATTCAACAGAAGTCTAGGCTTTCTTTTTTTGTTACAAATTTAGAAACACTTTCATTGTATTTTCCAGTGTTTTCAAGCTTAGCCCTCAAAGAAAAAATAGATTATACTGCATCCAAAAATAATGTTTTTAGCAACATGAAAGAGATACTGATAATGAAGCTTAAAAACATAATAGAATTTTGTTTACAATATTCAGAATTACCTCTTTGAAGAAACAAGATCTGCAATGTACAGACGTGTATAACTGGTCTAGAGCACAAATCTGCTGGAACAAATAATTTCATTTTGAGAAAACAGAAAAAATTCCATTCATAGTATGTATGCACAGGGTGGGAATGTCCTGGCTTCAATTTTATTACAGAAGGATCAATTAAAATAAAAGGACTAACTTTGGAAATACTGATACTGTAAACATTAATCTGTTGTGATGTTTAAGCAAGCAATATGCAGAAACTATACTGGAAGAGTGATCAGCTGAAACAGGAAATTTATCCTTTCAAGAGGGTAGAGAATCTCTATGGGCTTTCATTCAGTAACCTCTTTAGATAGGTATTCTGTGAGTTCAAATAGTCAGAACGTCAGAAGACTTCAAATTGTACTTCATTGAATCATAAACTGAAGAAGACATAAAAATTTCTGCAACAAACCTACAATAGAAATAAAATGCAGGAATCTCTATTTAATTGTGAGGTGAATACCTAGTTCCAAATAACACTAGAAGAACAACAATAGCTTAAGATAATGCCCTTATTCTCTTTACTTTGCTGTTTTGTCTAACTGTTGGAAATAAAATCTGCATGGACCAGAAGTTGCTGGGTTGTTAACAACTTTTGTTGTTTCCATGCTTTTTGCTTAGTGATTTACATACTTTTCTATTACTTTTCAATAATTTCTCATAGTATGAAAAATTATGTCTTTATAAAATCAGTATATATCTAATCTAAAACATTCCCTGTATTCATATGAAGGTAAGTGCAAAACATGTGCTTATGGAATTATGGGTAACACATTCAAGAAGAAAAAAGAAAAAAGAAAAAGGTAAACATAGTGTAATCTTTCTGATAGCAATCCTCTTATTCCCCAGACTCCTTGTGTTTGAATAACTAAACACGAGATTTTGAACAGCCTGTCACACACAAAATGTTACAGTAGAGTAGAGAATCAAAAGAGAGAATTTAATCTTTTTATTACTGTGGAAAAACCCACTGATGCTTCCAAAGAGGCTCTGAAAGGAATGAAGAAACAATCAGCACAAGGTCAGAGAATCACAGAATCAGTGAGTTTGGAAGAAACCTCCAAGATCAAGTCCAGCTGTTAACAGAGCATAACCAAGTCCACCATTAAACCATGTCCCTAAGAACCACACTTACATTTTGTTAAAACTTCAAGAGACAGTGACTCCCCCACTGCTCTGGGTATTCAGTGTTTGATCACCCATTTTAGTGATGAATATTTTCTAATACTTAATTTGAACCTCCTCTGGAGTATCCTGTTTGTGTCCATTTTTTCCTCTCTGCCAGACCAAACCAGACTTGAACCTTGAAGACAACAGGGTAATCTCAAGAATAAATTGTGACCTTTGTCTTCAAATATCCTCAAGTGTTGTATATGCATAGTTTGCATTTCTCTCAAAACATTCTGCCAAATATGATCCAAGCACTGGAATCTCTAAAGCTTCAGTGAAACACTTTGGAAAGCTGCACTGCATCTGTGTAGGTGGTATTTGCAATGACGTCTTATAAATATCTCTTTCCATGTTTTGCTCTACATCTGCCATTGGTAAATCCACAGACATGTCTGGCCTTTGCTGTAATGCTGATTGTGCAGAGGTTGCCCTACACATAGAGGGAGGTTTGGTTCTTTCATGGTCATTTCACTGCAGGATTAAAACCTGTGCAGCTAGGAAGTTGCTACAATTCTCCCTATGCCCATGGGTGACTACCCTGTGATGGTTTCACAGAAACTCCTGATTGTCCTGAGCTAGCATGCCCTAAAATAAGATGGGCTTTATTCTCTTGGACACTTCATAAAAAATTTAATTTGTAAATATTCTGAACTCTCTGCTTTCTGTAATTTTTAGTGTCTCAGACCACATGCTTTGTGCTGTATATCTCACTACAATGTGCATCTTGTTACAGAGCATTGCTGGTTCATGTTCAGTACATACATCACTAGATAAAAAGGTCATTTCCTGCATCAGTTTTCACCATCTTGCTTTTATTCAGTCCAGCATCTTGCTCTGCCTTGCATTTACTCCTACCAGATCATGTAATGAAAAATTTCTCTGAGTTTTAGAAGCATTTGTACACTCAGCTTCTTCATATTTTGTGAGACTTTCCGGAGTTTATCAAGACGTTTGGATTTCTAATTCTATCCTTCAGTGTGATTTGTGTACCTGCAAGGTACATTCTTATTTTTTCATTGAAGTCATTCATGAAAATACTGAACAGCCTCACTCCATTGAAGTACTTTGCACAATCTCCTGGTGTGACAGTGAGTGACAATGATCAAGCCTTCCCTTGATGTGGCATGCTCTGCAGTTCTGCTCTCACTTGGCAGTAGTTTCAGCTAATTCAGATTTCCTTCATTTCTTTATGATACTGTTGGAAGAACATGGTATGGCAGCATCAGAAATCTTCCTAAAGTCATGGTAATTTTCTGTTTACTGCTTATTGCCAAAAACAAAGTTAAAACCATGGCCTGATCTTAAATGGATGGAAGATAAGACATCACGTTTGTTCATCTGTCAGAGCTTACTCAGCCTCCAGGAGCTCTCCAGAAAAGTTACTACAGACTCCTGGTTGCCTCAGCCAAATTTGCTGCTGCTGGGGTTCTCTTATCTTGAGATAGTGAGATGTTGAGTGCTGTGAGTGAAACAAGAGATGTTCTGCATTTCCTGGCTTTGAGGAGGCTGCCAGCTGTCAGACAGGAGCATTCAGCAGAGCTACAGCCTGCCCACCCTCCCTCCAGGAGAGGACTCTTCTGGAACCCCCTGCATTATTGAATCACACAGCTCACTGCTTCACCTGCCCACTGATAGCTGCCTTACAACTTCAAACAGCCTAAAATAAGCAACTGAAAGTAAGGAAAACTTTAGGTCTGGCAACTCTATAGTTCAGATACCAGTAACAGACAACTTTCATAGTTCCCTTTTCAAGATCTCCACAAGAACATGACTTAGGCATTTTAAAACTTCCTTCTCAACAGCCATCAAACCAAAACTTCTTGCTAAACAGCTATCTTGTGGAGAAATCAAATCAAAATTTTGAAAATCTAAATTTTTTTTCTCTCTCAAATGAGACAGATAGAGGAAGTTATTCTTGTGGAGATACAGTCAGACTAGGAATCCTTCACCAAAGACTAGAGAGTCTGGAAGTCCAAAGACCTCCACAAATTTCCAAAAGTTCTGAACCTAGGGCTTCCATGGTACTAGGAGGTGGCAATTTTTCCACTGCATATTTGCAAATACTAAAACATATGCTTAAAATCCAAATCATTATTGCCTTTTCATCTGCTGGATGACTTAAATTGCCCTTTACATATCTCCAATGACAAAAGATTACAAAGAAAATTACTGAATGTTTTTTATGTGACTTTGACAGTAATTCTTTCCACTAGTTAAGAACAGGGTGGGGATTTTTTCCATGAGCACTGGTCAAAATTTACATTAAAAAAAGATTTAACTAGACTAAAACCAATGAACAAAGGAATATGTCAATTACGAAACATGAACTAAAAAACCCCACATAAATTAATTTGAATAATTTCAAATTTCAATTACTTTCTGAGTTACAGCAAATTGTTTCACATATGATTAAAATCATATTTGCTTTGTGCAATTCACTTTGCTTAGCTATGTAAAATATGCAAACTACTATTCCATTGTTACAGTTAGAAAACATATTTTACATTATAATATCTTGATGTTATCTGATTAAAACAATTAAATGGTTCTGCATATTTTTCTCATTCTGTGGGAAGCTGGTAAATGATATTTTTTGTTTGATTGTCAAGTAAGTCAAATTTGAAAGTGTCAAAGCTAAATTCATAATCTTACCAGGTCTGAGGAGAAGAGAGGACTGTGCACACACTACGTATAAGTGATGGTATTTCCATCCAAATGAAATGCTTATTTATCCAACACAAAACCAAAATCATTACTTAAATATCTAAATTTTGTTTACATTCTTTCAACAGCTAGTATGGCTGGAAGGCAGCTGCTTATGTGTTTCCTACTTATAACTCTTTCTATTATTACCTCTAGGGTTTGCAAATCCTTTTTTATAAATCTCTCTTTCCATGCTTTGTTCTACATTTCATGCCAGTATATATTTGCAAACATACAGAAGCTTCCAGGTAAAAACAACTGCCCTGATTTTAGACTTAGGGCTAAATTCTGGGCTTCTCTCTTCTACCCAAAAAACCCGCAGTACAGGTCTGTGGAGAGAGTAAACAACACTGTTCCTTTAATTTTAGAAAATCCTGAGGATCTAAACTTCCACACCCCTTACAGAATATAAGCTAGGATAAACTCAGTGCCATTGTTATGTGAGGGAGAATTAGTCTGAAAAATATAAAATAATCAACTTGGCTTTAAAAATACTTCAATTTTTTTAAATAATAACAATCACTGCCATAAAATTAAATACATCACGTTAGTAAAAAATTATAAGCACTGTTGTCCAATACTGATATTTTTTCCTTGGCTGTGGAAGATTAGAGACTTCTTTCAAAAACTATTGTGCAAGTAATTCCACTTGTACAGAGGAAAGGCCTTTCTCTTATAAAATAACCTTCAGGGAAAAAGAAATAAGGAATATATACTTGAGTATCATCTTGAAATGAAGCTGAGCTATCACCTGAGTATGTACCTGAGTACCAGTTCTCAACATTTACATGCAGCCTGACTGCTGGAAAGATAAATAAATAAATATAACCTCTAAGTACCATGGGGAGTTAATTGCTCAGATGTGTTAAAAATAGGCTCCTGACTTCTCTGCTGTCAGAGTAGATTTGTTTGTAAGGATGTGAGACACAAGCATGCAATGAAATACAATCTAGATAATCCATTTATTAGTACAGGCAATTATTTGAACAGCTTGAATGAATAAGGAGATTCCTAAAAGGAGTGTTTCCAAGAGACCAGTGGATAAATGGACACCCACTGTGACAGCAGCCTTTAAGGAAGGTTAGAGAGACCTTAACATGGGCAGAAAATCAGGTACCAGTGGCAACCCTGAAGGTAAAGACCTGTCTAAAGAGAAAATATACTTTACTAATTCTTTCCTTACCTCTTCTTCATGGAAAAAGGTGTACTGTGTGATAGGATATCTCTAAATGACAGGAGAAAAGAACAAAAAACTGATAATAAAATTAACATAAATGAATTTTGGCTCTCCTCCATACATCCCACCCAACTTAGTGATAGTAATTAACAATGAAATTAGGTACACACTCAATTTCCATGAGATGATAGGCAATGTTTGCTGACTGTCTCTGTAAAGTTAGAGGCATTAGAGGGTTCTGTCACTGAGTGTCAGTGAATTTGAGTCTAGAATTCTCTACATAGAAATTTTCATAAAGATTTCTATTCAACTCAGGTCGCAGCAATAAAACCAACAGCTGAATACTTTAAAGTCTGATTTCAAACTAAAAGACACCACAGCACTGCCAGCATATTTATTCAGCTTTAATAACAGCTGCTGGTTTATGATTCTGCTGATAAACTAGAGCAAACACACAGTACCCCTCTCCTCCTGATAAGAATACAGAAATATCAATATGTGATTTTGTAAACAGATAATCTTTAAAGAGAGTTTTTTACCTAGAGCTGGCAAACAATATTTGATAACAAAAGCACCAAAAATAAATATATAGAAAGGCTTTTTAAAAGGAAATGAAAACTCAGAGGAATTTAGATACTTGAGTAACATCAGTCCTCATTAAACTGTGATGGGCATGAGCTAAAATTGACAGTCGCACTTCTAATTAGTTATTTTCACACTCCTTTAGTCAATATTTGTTTCAGACAAATATGCAGATTATTTGTGCTGGAATCTGCATCCTAATCCAGGAGTCCCTGTGTTCTGGCTAATGTACATTAGTAGCCAAGAAGGGCTCATGCCTGAGAAAGCCTGCTCGGCTCTGACGGCTCACCCAGCACAGTGTGCTGCCTCTACCCACGATGCTTGTGCTGCCAGTGTTCCTTCACACCTAGGTGCTGCAAACATTTGTTAAGAAATTGTGAATAAGCCCTTTGCAGAGCATATGCAACAAATCAAAGGCTTTGGGATGTGGCTGTTCTACCCTGTAGATGGTCTGTGCATGCAAACAGAGCTGGGCTTTCGGGATGTGGGGATTTAAGCTCCAGCAGCTCAAGCATTCACTCAGAGGCTGGCTGATGCTGACTGCAAGTTTCAGCTTTGCTGTCCTTACAGAGCACAGTCATCCAGCTGTGTGCTCAAGATGTGTCTGGAACTTACCAGATATATGCCAGTCTGGACAAATATACAAACTCTTCCAAAATCCTGCCCAAAAAATACGAGGATAGACCTTCAGTGTTCACAGTGTGTCAACTCTGAGGGTTGCTGTGAGTTTTCTATGGGTGCTAAAGAGAAACAAACACAAATGTCTTTGGTTCATCCAGCTAACCTTTGACTCATCCAAGCTGGGCAGGATCATACTCAAGAGGGACACAGGGACAGGGTAAAGTAAAACAGACCTCAGAATTTGTCAATGTATATCTGGGTCCACACTGAAATGTGACTTCCCAATCTCACCTCTCTAAACTACAGTAGCCCTTCTAAAAAACAGAGATGGTTACAGCTGTGCAAAGACAGAGCCAGGAGCAATACAAACACTTGCAGAGTATAAGAAACCTTTTCTACTCTGGTCAGCTTTAGGTTAAACAACTTCCCCTGCTCTTCTAGAGAAGATCACTGTATTGGGCCAGTCAGGTAATGCATGTCATGAGCTGCTAGCAAGAGATGAGCTCTCCAAAATGCACAAAAGTTTTCTACTTTTCCAGTCTCAACACTCAAGGCAGAAAAAAGCATCTGGAGGCAAGAGGCAGCACCTCCCTGAGCAGACAAATGCCCTCTCACAGGGTGGTGGCAGGCAGAAAGTAAGAGGAAGCCACCTAGGCCACAGGCCATGCAGCAATCTGCTATTAGCATTTAGACACCTATCAAGTGCTTTACAAATGTACTGTATCCCTGTTTAACCTCTCTTCAGTTCCATTTCCCCATGCTTCTTCAACAAGTGGGTGGCTGAGCTGGAAAATATATTTCTTGCTGGCTTCAGACTGACAAGAATACAGGTGCTACTTTAGTAGCTCCCTGTAGATGTTCTTCATGCCTAGCAAAAATAAACTGATTTAGGTTGTTTTGTTGGCTTTTTTTGAGAGAGCAGGTTAGTTATAGAGAATTCCAAGTAATAGAAAAGGCAAGTGCAAAATACCCAGCTTCAAATTTTAAGGCAAAAGGATAACCCATGTTCATCTGTATTTTCTTTTCTCTGCCATCAGTACCAGGTTATTACCTACTGCCCCTTCAGCCAGAAGAGTAAGAGTTCAACTTGATTTTATTCTACCATTCTGAGAAACACATTTCTGCAAGCAGTATTCAACTAAACCCTGTTTAAAACATATAAAATCAGTGGGGGTCCTTCATACTCCACTCAGACAGAATTTGGTTCCACTTTTTCCTTTCCCCTAGCAACTCTGATGTCCTTTTCAGCAAGCAGCACTATGCATGAGAAGCACTTGTCTGAAAGGCTCCAATATAACATGAGCATTTAGGCTGAGTTCTCTAGGGAAGAGCTCCATAGTGGTTTTTACCATTTCCATAAAAACTTCTGAATGTCACATTTTGAGTGAACTTTGCCTCAAAATATCATGTTCTTAGGAACCATAGATGGTAAAAGCAAAGCAGACAGCACTCTGATTCAGTCTGGACAAAGTTCAGACAGAGGGTGAAGGAAATCAACTCAATGTGCTGAGAGGAAAATCATCAACATCTTCTAGGTGGCATTACAGGACTGAGCTAGCAGGCACCAGAGCTGTACAGAGAGATTTACCTTAGGCAAAATGAAACTGCTTGTCTGGTCCAAGAGAAATTCAAACACTGAGCAACAGGGTAACCAGCAAGAAGGAATTTGTACCTGCTGAGATGCTGTTGAAGTTACTACTTTAAAAATTTCCTCTGGAATGCAACCTCTTTGTAAGACAGTTAAAGACTGCTGAGGTGATATCATTCACATCACTCCAGACTTTAACATGAATTTAACTTGGGGCCTTCCTCATCTCTTTTAGATATTTCCTTCAGAATTAGGAGAATTGCTCACTTTTCTCCTTTGACCACAGAGAGTTGGACAACAAGGAGTGATACAGAAGGCTGTTGTCAGCTGAACTCCCCTTCAGCTGTCAAGGGACAGTTCTTAACCTGGAACTACCATTTCAAACGAAACAAACATTACTTTTCCCTCTGCAGTTAAGAGGAATCAAATTTCAACCAACTGAGCTAATCCATTCCCTTTCTCCTTCTTGCCATGGATGAATTAAGAGGTAGTCGGTTTCCAACTCAGGAGTAGAAAAGAGCTGTAAAACAACACAAAGAAGGAAAGAGAAAAGGAGAAAGCACTTGAAAGTGTGCAGAGAGGGATTTGTCCCAGTGTCGATGCTGAGGGTACCACACTGGTTCAGCTCCAGCACTAAGTGTCATATAAACCTATGCATGAGGGAGATGATAGCCAAAGTAAAGCCATCCCAGGAAAAGGTGAAACACGGAAATTGTGAACAGATTTATTAACTGTACTAACTTTTGGGATCCAAAACACATGCTTGAGCTAAATATCTAGGTGCTTTTAATGATCAATGTAGAAAATAGACAAAAAACTCTTTTACATTATGGGCTATGAAAGACTAAGAGGACTATGAAAAAGACAAATTGTTTAAAGAGGAGGTATAGAGAAAGTGGCAAAAAATCCCAGAGGAATAGGAACTTGCCTGAAGCTGACATCCAGTAGGCTAAGTCTCCCAAAATGGAAAGAACTTCACTTGAGCTCCATGACATTTTATTTTATGAAAAGAGCTTAATTTAGACTTATTAAATACCAATAAAACAGTAATTTTTTTGTCAAAACAAATTTTTAAAAGGAGAAAAATACAAAAACATCTTTCTGGGAAAAGTATTTATATTCCTATATTGTGGTTCCAATGTCTGCATGTTTTTTGCAACAGCATTTTTCTAAAAAAAGTCAACTAGAACACTTTGCTTGAATGCAAAAGGGTTTAGATTTATTAAGAATATAAAGGCATATATTCTAACTCTTGTGTCTATAGACTAAAATCCAGTGTCCTGGTTTTAAATTGAGCGGAATTCCTGCACTTTCCATCAGGTTCAGTGAGGGTAATACAAAAGACAGAATAAAGATTAAATGAAAAATCACCCTATGGGTTTGTGTCCCATGACATTTAAGGCAGTCACCTCATCTCTTGAATTTTGGCACTGTACCAAAGGTGTCTGCACTAACTGGGACAATCTCAAATGAAGGTGCCTTAGAAATTATTCCTGTGACTACTGCCCAGACCTGTGTCCAGCAGCAGGGACACAAACAGCACCCTGTGCTTACTCTACACCCTGCCTGTGCAGGGAGCAGGCAGCTCAAAGGGAGATTCTCATCCTAGTGCAGGATTTGCAGGGTAGGGGCAGGGTGGTGTAGGCAGGGGTCTGTCTGAACCTATACAGAAACCTGGCTTTGATGGGTGCTCTGTGTCAGGTTCCTCAAGAAGCCTTATTGAATACCTGTTTATAAACCACAGAAGGACTGAACAGTCCAGAAATGCTGAGGTGATTTCCATTTGTCCAGCCCCTCTGTGATCTTTATGTACCACAGAAAGAAACCAGTGAAAAAGGACAGGAAAGCAAAGTGGGGGTGAGCAATAGCAGAGAGTGAAGAGCTGAAAATCAAAGAAAAAATTCAGCTCCTTGTTTATATTTGACAAAACAGTGAAAGAAGGGCTGAAGTGGATCTGCCTCTGTCTCTCTAACACAGTCTTGTTACTGTGTTCTGGATTCCTGGTTTTGACACCACCCTTCACCTTGCATCAGCTTTGGTTAACAACCCCAAGCCACAGTTCTCCTGATCCCAAGTTTAACAAACCTCTGGGGTTAAATGGGATTGGCACAGCTTGGTGAGACTGAGCGGGGCTGCTGGTTCAGTTTATGTCAACACTCTATCCTAAGGGCATTCTTCATCAGAGCACCTCGTTTTCCATAAACTGTTCTTTTAAATGCTTGAGTGATCACTCAGAGTTGGTCATATGACCAATCATGCACAACAGCTACACCAAAAATCCAGGGACCAGAGCATCCATTCCCTGACATCTTTATAAAATAGATATAGTTATAAATAGACATGGACTACTTCACAACCAGGGGAGGCTTTTTACTTGCTAACCAAGGATGGACTCTCTATGAGTGAAAATAGCGGCCAGAGGGATTTATCCAACATTTGGACATTTGCAGTGCACAGTTTTAATCTTGACCCAGTTATGCCTTTTTCCTCCACTGATCATAAAAAGTATTTAAACACTCAGCTCAAGTGTTTTTTAGATACCAAACGTTAATAGCCTCAAAAAGTCACTGCCCAAAATTTCACAGCTGATCAGGCTTCATAAACAGCATTACAGGATAACTGCTGGTAATGGACCGAGCCCTGCTTCTGTATTTTCAGACCTCCTGTTCTCCTTCTGGAAACCCAAAGAGATCTGTCCCTCATCAGCTCTGCCCCCATGCCAGTGATCTCAGCAAATTACCAAAACTAACCTTTACCCCTTTAACAGCCCCTCAGAGCAAACCAAGCTCAAGTCGTACTGTTTGGCTGCTGAGACACTGAATTAAAAGTGAAATTGTGGGAATAAATTTGTTGTGACATTTGACTGGGAAGATTAGATTCCCAGAATCTGAATACAGAATTTGTGGACCATGAAAGTGATACCCTGATGAGGTAAGAAAGGACTTCTGGGTAGTTTATGGCTGTTTTTCCTCTTGCAGCAGAAATTCAGTCAAATTTCTTCAGACTCCTACTGGTTTTTTAATGATCACAAATACTTTCTATCAGTAATCATGTCATTTTTTCTCCCTGATACTGCATCCAGAAATTGGAAGAACATCCTGTTTCTTCTTATCTCATTTGCTGGTTTTTCTGGAGTATTTTGAGCATCAGTGGAGCCTACATGGATTTGGATAAGAAGGTGTGCAGGGACTGGAGGAAAATTTTCAGGATACGTATGTTTTTCCAGTTCCTTTGACTGGCACTTGATAGAAATCTGGTTTGTTCACTGTGTGCACACACTGAGCAAAAAGAACTGGGACGTACAAAAGGAAATTTTCATGCAATTAAAACACACATGCAGAGATTACTGAGACAATTGAAAATTAAAATTCCCCAGGGTATGGTATCGAGAAGACTGTCAGAGTGAATACAGCCTTGAGGAGTAGCAAAGATGCTCTCCAGGGAGAAATCAGATAAAACAGTTGAGCATGAAAAGTATTCACAAGGGCATCCCTGATCATGACAGCCATTGCACAGGAGATGGATCAAATCCATATTATAACTGAAGTAAAACCTGCAGAGGGAGCTCAGAATTTCCTCAGCATAGTGGGATTTTCCTCAAGGAGGAATTTTGCATAAACAGCCTTTGTAGAGGAGGTGGAGATGCTACCCAAGACAGGATGAACAATTCACCTGAGAGATGCTGTATAAATATTTGAAATGCAAGAAAAGCTTAACACAAGAACTGTCTCAGACATAAAGAAATACGCCACGGTCCCCTGGCCAGGCAGCAGGCAAAGATCTGTGGTGAAATAAAAACAAAGGTCCATGGAGGAGAAACACTGAGGCCTGTGAGAGATGAAAAGCCATCCAAAATCTGTCCTTGCTAAATCACAGACCCCATACCGAGGTGATGAACACTGAACCTTTCTGATGGAGACTCTTTCGTTGGAAACAGAGAACCCACACCGACAGGAGATTTAGGAAACCAATCATATGGGGAAACTCCTATTTGTTGGGGGAGTCCTTGCAGAAGAGAGGCCAAATTGAACTCAAAGATGATCCCTCCTTTGCTCCTGCATCAGGAGTTACATGGATGAGTTCACATGTAGGCACCTGAAGAGGCTTCCTGAGCACTCTGCTGTTGGAGAAGCAGGGACTGAGGAGGTGAGAGAAGGATGAGGAGCGAGATGGGCACCGACAAGTGTTGTGACACCAGGAGAAAAGAGGCAAGGGGCTGGAATCTGTGTTTTAGCTCACCCTGGATAACTGCTGGAATAAGGAACCCAAGAGAAATAGCCAGCTCCCAGACACATGGAGACGTGTTGGAGAGAGCATCCAGGTGATGAATGGTGCCACATCTAGTTGGCAGCCAGTCACTAGTGGTGTCTCCCAAGGATCAGTGTTGGGCCCAGGCTGTTTAATACCTTTATTGGTGATCTGGTTGAGGAGATTGAGTCCACCATCAGTAAATCTGCAGATGACACCAAGCTGGAAGCTAGTGTCAATCTGCTGGAGGGTAGGAGGGCTCTGCAGAGAGACCTGGACAGGCTGGAGTGATGAGTTGAATCCAACACTATGACGTTTAACAAGTCCAAGTGCTGAGTCCTACACTTTGGCTGCAACAACCCCATGCAGCACTACAGGTGGGGGACAGAGTGGCTGGACAGCCAAAGGGACCTGGCAGTGCTGGTCAACAGCAGCTGAACATGACCAGCAGAGTGTCCTGGTGGCCAAGAAGGCAACACCATCCTGGCCTGTATCACGAATGGTGTGGCCAGCAGGAGCAGGGAGGTCATTCT